>VZUI01002775.1:0-20849 GCA_013401135.1 Cettia cetti
AGAAAAGATAAGAAATAATAAACAACATGAGAAACCGTGAAAAAGAACATCTGAGGACTCCGTGTTGTTTCTGCGTCCGGCTTGGGGCTTTCCAGAGGGCAAAGGACTTTAAACCACCTGAATCTTGGGAAACCCACCAAACGAACCCGAGACATAACACTGCAGAAAGTATATACTTTACAAGATAGTAGAAGGTCTTAAGCTTAATAAGGGTATTGTGTATTGTTAATAGAGAAGCATACAAATGACTATTGTTTGAAATAGGTGTACGTGTGCTATAATTGATTGGTTAAAACAACTGTCTGTAAGTTTTAGTAATATACTATTGGCTGAAAAGTCCTTAAGATGCTTTGTAACAGAGAAATTTGCAGCTACTGCGGTGGCTACTGAGGGCTACTGGGGGCTGCTGTTGCTGCTACTGCTGGCTGCTACATGACTGCTGTGAGCTGCTGCTTTGCCTTTACCGCTGTGATGAGACTGATGCTTCATTAAAGAAAATAACTACCACAGCAGACAAGTCCAGTTCCTGCCTGTGTCGCCATACTCTTGGTATAGGAGAAACATTTCTAATGCAGCTTTTCAGACACCTCACTACACAATCAGAACAGATATCACAGCCCTTATTTATGCAGGCACTGACCACAGACTTGCAAAAAAAATTATTCTAGAAGGCATGATGGAAACATCACATTTCTGTTGAAGCAGAAACTGAACCTGGTTTTCTTGAATCATATCTTCTGTGAACTTTCAGTCCCTCTTTTATGTAAACATTGTATGTATTGCACAGGTTATACATGTATATGTATATGTATATGTATATGTATATGTATATGTATATGTATATGTATATGTATATGTATGTGTATGTGTATGTGTATGTGTATGTGTATGTGTACAGGTGTGTGTGTATACGTGTGTGTATACGTGTGTGAATGTGTATGTGTATATGTACTATACATATATATCTATACATATATATACATACATATTTCCATTTCAATTTTTCATAACATACAAAATTGACTTACAAACATTTCTATAATTGAGCACTAAAAAAAAGTTTTTATCATGCAGTTATTATGATTCTTTGTCAGATTGTTAGTTTTGGTTCAGCTCTTCATTTGCAGCATGGACATAAATACAGAGATTTTTTTATATATAAACTTTGTAGTAATTGGATTCAGGATACCTTCAGAATACAAGGTATCTGTCACAGCAAAATTGTTAATTAGCTAGGAAAAAATTTCATGTCCTTGTAAGAAAGATGAGTTATTATGCACAAATCCTCATAACTAATCTAAGTTAGGGGAAAAACCCCATAATTGTAAAAAGATTAAATTAGTTAGGGATATTTTACTTGCTACTGAGTATTACTTTTGTTCTTATTTCAACCCGGTTATCTCCACCTTCTGTGTCTCCCACCAGAGGTGGCAGGGGGAATGAGTGAGTCAGGAAGAGGAGCATTCCAGTATGTTGAAACCTCAAAGTTCATGTTATACGACACAGAAGCTCAATGCCTTTCACTTTGGTTGAATTTATCAATTCCTCAAACTACAAACACTATTTAACACTTAAAACTGACAGAAGAAAAATAACACAAATCCATAATGTCCTTGATCCCATTTATCTGTGTAATTAACAAAGGTGTAATATATATTATCTTTTTACTTCATAAATCCATTAACATCATTAACTAAACTTGTCCAACAGATTTATTGCCTCATCTATAGCCAACTGAAATAAAAGAGAAGCTTTCCATTGAAGTCCTTTATTTGACGCCTGTTAGTCTCCTTCGAACAAGATAATTTTGTCTACAAACAATTCAGGAAGAGGAGAAAGTCATTTGGGCTACATTTCTACAACACTGCCTAATTAAAAATTTACCACATTCACTTAATTCAGCTTTCTTTCACGTTCTCAGGAGAGCAGTTTGAAAACATTCACTAAGATGATGATACCCATTAATCAGCCTACCAGAAACTGCCAGACTACTTACAAAAGCATAGTTTTAACCTATCAGGTGATCAAAGTTGAAGCTGCAAAATTCCCTTTTCAGGTTTATTTTTACTTCCCCTCCCCACCTACATCCAGATTCAGAATAAAATTGAAAATTTTAGACTATGAGACAAATTCTTACCCACACAAATACTAGAACACAATAGTAAAGCACCAACAAACTGTATTTTTGAGGGTACACAGGCCATTTTGTTACATGCACTTTTTAACTGTCCCTTATTTCTCTTCACAAATCTAACAGGTAATGCTGATATAAAAATAAGGAAATTCTTACTACTGAGCTCTGGGATTTATTTTTAAATACTATTTTCTTTCTTGCTTGTAACTGAATAACCTAATCAGTTACATTTCTATAAATACAGAATAACTTCACAGATTTCACTTATGTAATTTGGGATAGATTCAACATGGGCAAATTCATTAATCAAGTTAGTAAAGGGCGACTATTTAAGTATTTTTTCTTCCACAAGCATAGCTGTAGTCAGAAGAGAAGAAACATCCATATGAAAGTTTAATACAATTTTGAAATTAAAAGAATCAAATTATCTTTTCTTCAGTTGCTGAGCCCTCCATTTATCATTCAGGTTAAAACTAAGTAATGTGAACATCATTTACTATGAGAAGGAATTGCTGCTGACATTTATAAACACACAATAATACCAGCAATGTCTATGTGTAAGCAATTCAGTGAAAAATAAAGTAGGATATTAAAAAAAAAAAAGGAAATTATAACAGTAAAATCTCTTATTATATATGCTTTCCAACCAATCACACTAGGAAAGTGCAGCAGCTTTAACTGGAACCTTACTAAGACATGATTTTCTTATATAATCTTCATGCCAACTTTTTGGTCTGTGCCATGATTTTGGAATATCTGGTTTTGAAGAAGTATTGATTCCACTATTTCTAGTAGTTGCCTATTCAGGAAGCCTTGAGAAGCTTCTTATCTATAATATGTTTTAGGCATCAAGGAAAGTCAATGCTAAATCATGTGAGAGGTGAGCAGATCCAGCTTTGTGAAAGCAGATACCTTTTATTCAGCATGCAGACATGATTTCTAGTTTGATGCTTCATCAACTGTGAGCAAAAATATCTATCATAGTGGTTGTGCACGGTGCAGCAATGTCTTTGTGTCTGTATGGGTAAAATAGATGGCCAGGGAATTTCAAAACTACTTCATCTTGGAACTCGTAAATTACTACCCATGTGTGTATTTAGAGGTTCAATTTGCAGTTACAAGGATGGGATTATTCTAATAACTTCTTTCCTACTTACCCTCACTTAATTACAGTATCAAAATGATAGTAAAGCAGTACGAATATGGCTATTTTCTGCATTACTTCTTTTTTTTTGCTATCCAAATTGTAATGCTTTTAATATGTAAATGTCTAAAGCAAATATAGAAAACATCTAAAACAAAAAACAACAATAGAACTGCAGCCAGGATAACAGTGAATGACATGACTATATAGGAAAAATAAGTGAATAATAACAGCTTCAGAGGAATTTCAAGCACATTGTTCAAAATGATTGTTTTATGAAGGACTTTTATTTGAAAAGGATCCACTGAATATTACAACACTTCTCTGTCTTTAGTTCCCACTTTTAGTCTAAAAGGTGAGACAGTATCAGGAAATCTATGACAGCACACATTTCTTTAGTCAAACTTAGTCTCCTCTTTCAAAAAAAACGGAAGTTCAGGGTAAGTATGGCCTTTCCACACTTAAATACTGTGAACGCAATCAAAGAATCATTAATTTGTCATTATTCCATTTCAGACAACAACTTACCTAAAAATGGATCACCATATTCTGTATTAGACAGCTTAAGCAAGTTGTTTTCCAAAGTCTCCACCACTTTAGCTGGAATAAATTCAAGATGTGTATCAGCATTCACATGTATTTTGAAAGTTAAAAATCTTTAGCATAAAAAACACTTTTTAAAGATGTCAGTAATTCAAATAAAAAACTTTGGACTAAAATTTTGAAGAGCACTTTCTATCAATAGAGAAAAGAGCAACATAAATTTAATGAAGACTTTCAGTCTATGACTGAGAGAAGTTTAACTCAATAAAATAACTCACTAGAACAATAATTATTGCCTAGTGTGAATCTACATTACAGAAAGACTTATCAAAATTCACTACCAAATGAGTTAATTTATTCTACGAAGGCTCTCACACATCTGGCAATAGAGTATGGTAATAGTTGGCAACAGGTGACACACAGTGATTGGGATTCCAACTAGACTAGTTTCTCTGATAAGGCATGTGTATCTGTTAAATTAGAAATCCAAAAATAAAAGTAGCTCATTATTCCAGACAAGCTAAAGTTCGGAGGGATTTTCTCCGTTTGTTCCCATTCTTCCCATACCACTCTTCCCTGATTCTACTGTTTGTGAATGAATGCATCTCCTCCTACATGTTCATATAAGAAGATTTTTTGCCAAAAACTAATATTTATTCTTCCTTTCTCATCTAGGACAGACAACAGAAACCTTCATACTTTTCCCCAGCATAAATATGCAAGACTTTCTTGTCTTATTACTAGTGAGAAGGAAATAGTCATAATTGAGAAAAATAAAAGATTAGTTTAAAACTCATTTCAAACATTATAAAGGTTCACTCAAGAACCTGTTAAAATGGTTCATGTAGATGTTTTGCGCAACGTTTCTTCAACAAACTGTAGATATCTAAATAAATCAGAATTTATCAGTGCTGGAATGAACTCCTGATAGAAAAGAACCTCCTACCTCGTTCTGACACTACATCCACTGCAGCTACCGATGTCCCTGCACTTAAAGGCTGGGGCTGGATCTGGGGCTGCACACGATTTGGCTGCAGAAATGATGAATGCTTGCTCAGGCTCTGAGGATGTGTTTGGCTCTGGGCGAGGCATGGCATAGATCTTCTAGAGGGTTTTAATGGGTGCTCTTTCACTGTCTCACTCTTGCTTGTATTCATACCTGAAATAGCCAAAAGAAAATAAGATAATAAGGTCTAGCATATTAGGCCATGAAAAAGAAAAATGGCTAATTATGAAACCACTTAATAAGGAACTCCTCAACTAAACAAAAATGTCACACTATAAGGTTTGAAGTTATTAAAAAACAACCTAACGAACTAAAATACAGCTGCTAATAGTATTCCATTCTGTAAAATATTTATATTTTCCTTTCAAAGCTACAAAAATTTCCCCTTCACCATTATGGAAATAAATTAATGCTCTTAAATCATTTCACCTATTGGGTAACCTTTGTGAAAAAATGTCATAGAACAACAAACAAATGTGGCAAAAAAGACCTCAAACATTCCAGAGTCAGTTAGAACACAGCAGCTAAGACAATGATTTTACTCTTAAGAGTTGTTTCTGAGAGACACAGAAATTAAGTTGCTTTCCTAAATTTACATGGAAGAAAAAATCATTATTATACACCTTCTGATTCAATATAGAGCATTGATACATACAATCCTTGTAAAAATTAATTCAACGCTGAGCAAAATCAAAGTCTACTAGTACAGTTAGTCTCTTTCACTATACTATTTCTCTGCTTGACAGAACAATTTACTTTACGGCATGTTTTTATAAATCTTAGTTTCTTAGTGATGTATTTTACCTCTCAGCTGTGCTAGAAAGAATTAAGTAATCTAAACATTTATCTTTCTTGGAGAGCCAGGAAATTCCAAGGAACTCTCCCCATCAAAATCTGTGCCACTCCAAGAAGGACATCAGACCCAGCAAGTCTCTTTCTTACGTAAACTCAATGCAAGAGTTAAAGTTTCCTGTCTGACCACCCAAGAGCCACTGTGGCAGTCATACCTGCACCACCTGAGTTGGGACTAAGGCCCATTCCCATGGGCTCCAGTGAGCTGATGGGTGCCCCTCATGACTGCCTACACATCCCACACTCACACCGTCAGAACATGGCTTCCCTACCAGCTCAACACCAGGTTTCCCACAGCATAGTCTCACAGGTCTGGCTCCTTACAATAATTTAACTGTGTTGCAACAAACAACAGATTGAGCTGGGTGCCTCCAAGGAGGAGAAAAGGAAACCCTGAGGTTTTATACCCTCACTGTCTACGTGCTCGAAAGTCTGGGGCCAGGGCCATCGGCTTTTTCCTTGTTTCTGAGGGTCCCCTGTGCCACCCTGTTTCAACCTGCCCAGAGCCACAGGTCCCCAGGCCCTTTGTTATGCAAAGAGTCACCAGTTCACTACCTCTAGTCTTGGGCTCCCAACAACCCGAGCTCAATCTGCAGCTGTCCTGCAGCTGCACACCTGCACTAAATGAGGTCCTCAACATCAGAGTCTACAAGGAAGGTCATTTGATTAGCAGGATATCACCCAAATTTAACTATTAACAGCTAAGGTTTAAATGGGCCTTTACTTAAAAAACTTCCATTGAGCTCACAGAACATGCTTTATTCTGTGTATTTCTCTTACCAAGAAATGCAGAACTTCATTAGACTGAGAAGAATTCTTTCCAGTTCTGCAGCACAGCACAAGTGCTCTTGGTTAGACAAATTAAGTATTTAGTACCAGGTGAAGGTAGACATGCAAGCCTCTGTTGCCCTAGAAGGTGCCATTGGTCTTTAGAAAGAACTCTGCTCCTCAATAAAAGGATGCTGTGTGCCAACAGAGAATGCAGTGGGCACTGGATTGGCACACTTGACAAAGCCTTGCTCAGAGCAGAGCAATGCCACGTATGTCTGTTGTGTTACTTTGAAAGTTTCTCGGGCGTCTCCTTTATAGTTCTTCCTAAATGGACATGTTTATTAGACAAAAATCAACAGTAGTTAGACACAGCAATAGGTATTATAGAATAATATATAAAGATATATACTTCTTAATTGCTCTGGATGGCTTTAATTATCGATTTCTTAAACATGGATAGGCTGCCAGTAACTATGGACCACAGAAAAATGTTTCTTTCATCTATACAGGAATCAGTATGTGTAGCAAGATCAAATACTATTAAGCAAATAAATTTATGATAATGCAAATAAAACATACTGGCATTTAATTTTAACCCAAATTTAAGTGATACATATTTAAAAAAAAATATTTTATGACATAATGCCTCAATTCAAAAGAAAATTATTCCCTTTTGCTCTCTCTTACTCTGTATTCCTCTGTGTCATTTCAAACAGATTCCTTAATACCTCCAAGCTGCTTCTGGTTGGAGAAAGTTAGTCACAGCAAAGCAGACTCACAGCAGATTTGCTGTTATGCTAGTTGTATGAGCCGCCTTAAAGGTTGGAAAAGTTAATTCATATTCTGCTACTGTGTCAGAGTCCAGTTCTGTGATATGCTAGTTTTGATGGCACTTGCCGTTGCATGCAAATGCTCATGCAGCACAAATAGCGTGTGGCTGACATCATCAATTGGGTCACTAAATTGATTTACTGAAATTATTTTCATTCCTTCCTCTCTTTTTCATAAAATCATTTTCTAGACTATAGCTTTCCAACTAGGATTTTGTTACACAGTCCTTGCTTGTTCAGGGATCTTTTAATCTGCAGTAGTAGACATGTATACAGCTAGCAGAAAAAACCCAATGGACTTGTTTTTCTATAACAACTCCATTTATTTGTTCTTTCCTTACAAAATATTCCTCTGGTACTCAAAATTACCAAAAAACCCCACGAAAAACCAATCAAACAAACCAACTATTCAATAGTATTACGAGAAATACAAAAGACTGGAGAAAACAGAGGAACCTGTCCCTGCTGATGTACTTCACATGGTTTAAGAGTGTGATAAAAAAAGGCAGGCCTGCAGATAGCCTAGTTTATTACAATAGTTCCACTAGAATTCACAGACTTGCAGACTTTATCTCAGCAACCAAAACTGTGCTAGAGGCTTTAACTCTTTCAGAAGGAAATAATGGACCAACCTCTCAGAACTTGATTACACGACAGAAATTAAGCACCTGGAGGAGTTCATTCTTTTGTTATTTTGTTGTGTGCATCCAGAGCTGAGGATCAGCCAGTCTTCCCATTGCTTAACTTACTGGATCTCTTCCACTTGCAGTAAGAATAAATGTGTTTAGTGCTAAATTCTGTGATAAAGTAATTTATAATAAAGAAATTTTTCATATCACATTTTATATGAGGATTTAATGGCTCAACATGTGAGTCAAACAATCCCTGGATTTAAGAATTCTTAAGTACTTATCTACAAAAGTGACACTAATGGCTTCAAAACTTTTTCTTCAGACATGTAATATATATTTCCATGGTCATATGCATTTCAAAATGCCTCTAAATACTGCTAAGATAGTGAACATATAACATAAAGTACACAAAATGTATGTAGAGCTAAGACCAGGAATCACCATGATTTATACGGTGATGCAAGAAAAACATGCAGTGCATGAAGAATAAAGAAAATCAATTTGAATCCATTACAGGAGAACAAAAGCAGTAAAACTATTGAAACCCTCTTACTCTTTTCGACAAATATGTAAGATGAACTTACATTACCCATTACTTATGTGGAGATATGTGAAGATAGGAGTTCAGAATCAGAGAAACTAGGTTTCTTGCATGTCTCTCACGAGCTTGACAGTCTCTGATGAGTGGAGAAATTTCATAGTCCTCCTGTACGAAAAACTGATTGAAAGCCTACATCCACTGAGAAGTATTTACCAGGGAAAAAAAAAGGTCACAGTGTATTTAGCTGTGTGCTCAGTAAAGTAAGGCTTAAACCCTCAGTCATCCTATTCTTTTCTTATCTGTGTATAGGAAGGCTTAGCTTATAGCACTACTGAAATACAATTCTACTCTCACGTTCATATAGCATGTCTTTTTTGTTGTTTAAGGTATATATAGTCAAAAGTGTCAATTTTGCCTTCAGAAATTTTGGTTACGACTATCGCAATAGAATATGGTTGAATTCAGTTCTGACTGGAATTAAAAATCTTCAAATTTCAATACACACTAAGTGATTTATTGTGAGATAATTTAGAATCTAAGTGTGACAGGTTGATGCTGGCCAAAACTTTAAAAGGTATAAAGATAAAAAGATTTATTAACAGAATTAAAAGAGGATAATGAGAACTAAAACAAACCTTTAGAACACCTTTCCACCCCACCCCAGTCTTTCTTTCCTTCCTATCGATAGTGCACAGAGACAAATATGGGATTTTTTTAGTCAGTTTACCACTTATAAGATTTTTTTTTCAGTACACTTAAGGAGAGGAATCTCTTTTGCTATGCCATGGGGTCTTTCCTATGGGAAATAGTTCTTTGTGAACTTATTCAAGGTGGTTTTAATTTTCATGGCTGACAGTCCACCCAGAACCTGCTTGCAACATGGAGTCCATCCCACAGCTTGCAGTCTTCCCACAACGGCTTTTCATGGGCTATTTAGTTATGGGGTGCAGTTTTTAAGGATGAGCTGTTCTAGTATATAAGCAAGGGTCCTCTTCCTCTATTTCTGAAAGCAAGGGTTCTCTCTCTGTTCAAGCCTCTCACCAGATTACAGTTTTTCAGCATTCACATGCTCCAGAGTGCTTTTTTTCTCATGGGTTGCAGGTGAATGCTGCACACCCCCATGCACTTCATGAATTACAGGAAAAGTTTGTTGTATTATAGTCCTCACCATGGCTTGCAAAAGAATCTCAGCACCAATGCTTGGAGCTCCTCCTCCTCCCTCTTTTGCACCAACCTAAGTATCTCCATATTGTTCTCCTCATGTGTCCTGACTTTTTCCTTTTCCCTGATTTGGGAGAGAATTGGTGTTTGTAGGTTTGTTTGTTCTCAAGTTCTATCAATTGAAAGTTTTTATAGAGCTCTGCAGCACTGAAAAGTTGATCTTGTCCAGGTTCTGCGATCAGGGAATTTGCTCACTGTGCTTTTCTCTCTATTGGTCATGTGGCCTCTGATGGCACTGCACAACCCACACTGCTGCTGGCTCCACTCTGCACCTTTTCTTCCTGTGGGGCGCTTAAAAACAAAAGCTACTACTGCCACTTTTGTCTTTCTGTCTGCAGCATGGCTGGTTAAAAGCTCCTAAGGAAATAAAGTCCACTGCAAGTCAGGCCAAAACAACTGCAGCCACATGGCCCTGCCCTGGCCGAAGGTCAGCGGTGGGACGGCCTTCGGCAGCATGGCTCAGCAGACATGCCAAGATGGGGTCCAGCAGCCCCCACTGGGAAGTGGCACCAGCCCTGCCAGGAAGGGGGTCCCAGTCAGCCTTGCCACTTCCCCATAGAGAGCAGGGAGCAAGAGAACTTTTCACAGTTTTTTTGTTCTTAAATATGTTTTTAAAACTCAGAGAGGAGTTTCCAGCTTTTCTAATTGGTTTAGCAGTATGCCAATTCTAAGAGCCAGCCAGTAAGTGGTCCCACCAGGTACGGAGGAAGCTACTGGCAGCTTCTTACAGAGAATCACTTCCATTGCTGATGTTTTTTCCTCTTCAGCAAAAATCAATTACTGAAAAACAAGCACACTAAGTACCATGCACCAGGAAGGCAATCTGCAATGTCCTTTATAAAATATTTAGAGGTAATACCTATTAAAGCTGCCTAGAGCATTTGAAAAAAACAAAAGTAAAACAAAACAGAGAGAAATGATGGGGGTTTTCTTCTCTTCATCTTCCCATGATGGTTATTATTCCTGCTTTTTAATTGCTTTAAAAGCTAAATCAGCAATTTTAGAAAAGCATTTAAGTTTAAAGCTTAATCCACATTCCACCTTAAGATCAAATATCTTAATGTAAATTGTGCTTTTCCAAACTGAAGATACTGCGAATCAGCTGCATCCTCTTCAAAACCCTCTATTCCTACTCTTGTGTCTTGACCCTCTACTGACGGTATCTTATCCACTTCAGAGACATTACAAGAAAACATGGAAAGCCAACACAGAGTTGTTCAAGCAAACATTTTTTCTAATTAATGTGTTTCCAGGTTCAATGTGTTCCAGTAGTATTATTTTTGGTTCATTACTGCTGAGGTGAGAGGAGGAGGACAAATATTCCCAAAGGACTATTCAGCATGCCTGGATGTAAGGTGCAAGACCTGACACATCCTTTTATCCCATTTACTCTTAAAGGTCTCTATTTTTTCCTGAAAGAAAACCATATTCTCAGTTTTCAAATCAACTATGCATGTATGCATTTTTCAAGTTTTCCATTTGGAAAAGAGGTCAGAACCCATGTTGTTGAGAAAGACAATTGAAGATGGGATTTGGTACTCAGCTAGATTGTCTTTAAGCTTGTTTTTACTCCTGTAGACATTACATCACCCCTGAGGAGACTTCTCCTTTACTCTGAATTACAGCAGCTGTTATGTAACTTATTCTCTTCTCACATTTTCATATAACTTGGAGAGAAGCACTTGTGTTCAAGTCCTTAGTACCTGTACAAATTACTGTATTTGTCATTGTACATCAATCCTTTATGCATTTTAATTTAAAGCAGTGACAGACTGCTGCCTGATGTCTGGGAAGGAATACTTTGTATGCTAAGCCCACTTCTGAGTAAAGTAAGATACATCTGTTTTACAGTATTAGACAGTGCTCGGAACTAAATCATTGACACTTCCTACTTTGCTGGTACATTGTTTTTGCAATAAATTGGGTAAAATATCATATTATTAAGATGTGTAACGAGGTATTACAAGTAATTCCTATTAATGTTATCTGGTTACAGAATAGTAACCAATATTTCATTTTTAGTAACCAATATTTCATTAGTTACTATTTCAACCAATAGTAACTCCAATATTTCATTAAACATCATGTAGATTGGAATGAGAAATTTAAAAGAAATGCATTTATTTGAATTACTGCAACCTCCATTTGCCCCATGTGTCTCGTACACCCCATACACATTGTTCTCCTAATGTTTTATATCTGGGACAAGTCTCAGCCATCTTTTATATTTGTTTTAAAGAGCTCCTCTTAAACCACTTAGAAAGCCCCTGTTCTTTATTGGGAAAAAACCAAAACAAATCAAACCCATATTGACAGTATCCCTTTTCAAAAGCCATTTATGACGTCTAGGCAATAAAACCTGGATTTTTTTCCAGAAGACCAGAGAACCAGCCACAGATTCCTGAGATCTACAGAAGATATGTAGTGAATTTGCTGTGCATGTCACAGAGAACACAATCTGCAAGACAGCTTAGACATCCTCATAAGGTCTCAACATTTTTATAAGAGACTCCACTGGACCTCACTGGAAGCAGGAACTTATCACTCTTCCTCAGTTATAAATTTTGCAGTTTTTCTGTTATCTTTTCAAATGTGCCATGTGAGGCAGTAGTATGACAACTAACCTGAGGCTCATGTGAAGATCATTGTCTAATTATACCATCCAAGAAGGAAGGAAAAGCTGCAGAACTACAGCAGTGACTTCTACATAGGAAAAATGGGTCCTAATGTCTTCAGGAACAACTAGGTTTGAAAACAAATCAGGTACTGGAAGAATGATTGCAGGGATCTTTAGGAGAAATGGGTCTTAATGTCTCTATGAACATCAAGCCTTGTTAAGTTTGTAATAGAACCCAGGCAGTTTGAACTTCTGCACTTTAGAGTAGTAGTAGAAATGGGTCTGCACAAGTCTATTGCAGAATCCAGACAGTCTGAATTTCTGATGGATCCACAGAATCCAGACAGCCTGAACTTCCAAACTTTAGGGGGAACTGACAATACCTATTCAAGGGGGAATATGTATTAGGGATGGGAAGTCTGCACCTTCCTTGTACCTCAGCACTGGGGAAAGAAGAGGGTAACATGTGGCCGGGAGTTTAGAACAAAAGGAGCCTGAGTCCTCCAAAACCTGGAGAGAAAAGCCATGGGGTATGCTCCAGTGGACTCTCTCCCTTTATTCGAATAAAGTTCCAGTTCTCCTCTGCCTCCTTTGTGGACAATGGCTTTTCATAGCATGGTATTTCCACACACTTCAAAATACTGTGAAGCAGTGGAGAAATATGGAAGCTTGCCCACATGTTCTCAGGACATATTTTCAAGGCCCGTTTTCACTCTCTCACAGCATACAGCATTATCATAGCATCTCTCATTTCAAAATTCACTCTCTCCATGCAGGGAGCCGTGATAATCATCCTACCATAAAACAATCAAACAAGAACCGAACAATGCCTTACACAACACCCTTCTCTGAGCTAGCAGCTAACACCACAATGCAGCCCTTTTGCATTACATGATTTTCATCATTTGATCTGTCAAGTATTTAAACTTTACAACCAGCAGAAAAACATCAAACAGTTCCAATTTTTATTAATACTTTCAAATATAAATGTAATGTTTTACTTCATTAAATCAGCAGATATTTGAAGCTTTCAATGGCTCATTTTACAAGGTTTTAAAAGTTTTTGGATAGCAGCTATTTTTGCTGGTGCAAAATCACTGTCTTTAGCACCTGGGTGAACTATAATGTTATGGATATTTAAACTCCCAAGAGCAGGCCCAAAGCTAAATTTACTGGTTACTGGTTAAGAAGTAAAAGTTATTTTAAAGTCTTGTTTCTTCTACAAGATGTGGCCAAGAAAGGACCAGAGATCGCATATATTCAACTTAAGTGTCATATTTTCCTTCCTATATTTATGGGGAATAATGTCTAGATCCTTTCCTTCTTGCTTGTAGCACATTTCCTGCCTGTATCTAATAAATAGGATAAAAACAAATCTGTTTTTTCATGACTTCTTAAGTATTTAGAAATTTAATTTCTTAACATTTTGGATCCCCTGGTTCTGAATCATCTATCTTTTGAGATTGTGTGTGTCATCAAAAATACCATTCATTTCATTATAAAAGTCACAATTTTACTTCAGTATCTAAAACTGAGTTATTTCTATCAGTATTCAATTTTTCTGACTAAAAAAATTTAAATACGCACCAAATAGACTGAGTTGCTACACTCACTTAACAGGAACAATTAGTACAGATTTCACATAATTATCTCCATCAGATTGCAGTTTATGTACTGCTAGATAGCTGAAACTACTACTAGGTATGCAGCACCTACACTGTAGATAAATAACAAAGTTTAGTCTTGAGGGAATTGAATACAGCATTTCTTTTCTAAGAACTCTGTATATTCATAGTTTGGTTTTCAACTTGCATGGTGATATTCTTTTCCCTTTCACAGGGTTATTTCAAATGCTTAGGTTATATTTTTAAGTCTTGAAAAACTTTTACAGAAAAGGTGCATGCATATTTCTACTACTGTCTATAGGGTTTCAAGCATCTAAAGCCTGAAAAGGACGACAATCTCTGGCATTACTAATGGCTACACCAATCAAGTATCTCATTAAAATATTTATTTCTCCTAATTAATAATGTTGTCACTTTAAAAGTTTGTATTTTTTTCAGTCATCCCATTACTGAAAAAAACACAGCACACCAGAAGAAGGTTAAAAATATTTACTGAACAAACAAGGTATCCTAAGGAGCCTCAGCCATATAAGACTTCAGTTTTCTCAACCAGAGATGTTGGTATCCTTTATTCAGTATGGGCAATGCTACTTTTACTGTGTGGGAATTGCTTTGAACAAAACAAGGAACAGAAATTCCTTAAAATACTGCAAAACACACTGTGTTTATGTTTCATCAGATAGACTGTAGCTCCATCTGGACCAAGATAAAAACTTTTTAAATTTTCACATGATGATGCAAGCTCAGAAGACTAAGACCACAATTTTAAAATTTGTTTATTTAACAGGTCATTGTAAAACTCCGTGTAACTCCCAAGTTTTTTAAAATAAAAACTTTAAAATGGATACATTTGTTGCATAAAGTCAACTGGCAACAAACTCAAAGCAAAGTAACACTAACTAGAAGCAGAGCCATATACATTTCTCTCCTAAAGGCATTTGGATGAGACACAGATCTGGATGACTTCACATCTGAGATTACAAACCAAGGCTAACCAAGAAGCACACAGTCTGTTGATGTGAGACCCAGAAGAACTGATGAGTTGGGATACCTAGAAGAACAGAGGATTCTCCTTAACCTCAGCTACCAGTTTGCCCCATGAAAGTGAAGTTCAGTTTTTGTTCTTGTACATCTGTTTGCTCATACTGAGACAAACTGAGATACGATTTTGCTGCTCACAGCCATATATGAAAGCCACATTCATCATGTGTTGGCAGCTCATGGTTGTGAAACTATTGTTCACCTAAGAACTTGTCTACAGATCATTAGAGCTCTCAGTCCTGAAGAACCAAGCATTTTTTTCTTGTTCCAACTGCAGTGAAGTTTCATGGTTGCTGTAAGTGACTTCAGCACATGAAAAAGAGGGCTCAGAGGAAGGAGCAAAATATAATGGAAAGCCTGTTTAAGCTTTTTTTCCCACCTCCTTCAGCAACCTTTGGACCAAACTCAACTCAGCCACTTGATCATTAGGCCCACATAGGCAGCTCAATGCTGTGGAGGTGTACAGAGCTATTTTAAAAATCTGTAATTTTATAGTTTTCCTAAATTACATGGGGAAAGTTGAGATTATTACTCATGTGCTTAAAAACTCTAAAGGTTAAATAGCTGAAAAAAAGTTACCCATGCTCTTTCAAAGTTTATTATTTCAAGAGAAAGTTATACCCTTTCAACAAACACAATTAAGCAAAATGTACAGAACTATGCAACTCTTCTATGTTCATCTTTGCACCTGATTAAGATTTCAATATTACTGGAAAATCCTTTTTCAATGCATGCATAATTTGTTTTATTAATGTTCTATAACTTAATGAAATTACAGAATTGTTCATATAGAACATAATTATTATCTGTTTCAAAACTAGATGCAAATACATTTTAACCCTCATTTTGTCACTTTTTAAAATATACACTGCATCTCCTTTCATAAAAACATCCTTCCAACCATTTCTGACCTTTGATGGAAAAAGATTTAATTTGCAATAGGTTCATGAGACGTTGCAGAACAATGCATCCTGCAGGATAGATGTCTTAATACAAACATACACACACAAGAAATTAGGAGTGACAAAAGGTCTTTCCTGATAATGCCCTTCGTTAAATACATATCCCCATCATAAATGTATACAGACTGATCTTATCTTTTTCAAATGAAGCATCCTACTGAACCTATCAAGCATATTAAAACACTTTAATAAGAGTTATTAAATACCAAGATGACCCTGATTATTTAAAATTCAGTTAAATCAATTAGATCATCTGAAAGAAAATACAGGGGATCACGTTTAACAGATGTTATTAATCTCATACCTATTTCTTAATTTACATTTGAAATTTGCAGCTTTTATTTCAGATTTACAAATAGTTCTTATATGCTAAGCAGCTTATCTGACTTTTCTAGTTATGGTAGCAATTAAAAGATACTTTCTCTAGCACTGGAAGACTTGCCTCACTTCCACTCTTAGAGCACTGTCCATAAAATTATTAATATTATAATAAAATCTGTGGAATTAAATACAGAGGAAGCAAATCCAACACAAAATCAGAGTCTAAGTTAAATCCATGAAAATATTTTCTGGAAGTAATTATTGACTTTTAAAAATTAATACTTCCATTTAAGGATTTGAAAACTATGTCTATATATGTTAATGCATAAAAGAAAGAAAAAGTAAATACTTTAGTTTTTTAAAGATGTAAAACAAAAGTGAATATAATATTAAGAATAGCTGGCACTAAAGAGATTGCAAAAGTTGTAATCTGTAATTCACTCATTTAACACAAATACTCATATACCAACTGATTTTTTTTTTTTTTTTAATTTTCCTGAAGCACAATTCAGAACAGCAAAACTTGACTAAAAAGCCCACTCTAAACACCCAGCAGAGTGTGTGGACCTAGTCACCAAAATCAAAAGGTGCAAGAATGATATTGACCCAGGAAAAAATTGCTTAAATAGCAGACTAACATCTAAACAAGAAATATAACAAAGTATTTGTGAATCAACCACAGTAGATGGGTCAGCCATATCAGGACTACAGAAATAAGGATATATCAATCCTTGAGATTTGCTAGTCTTTTTGATTTTGAGTTATCTTCTGAAGATTGGTCTGCAGCCACAATGTTGCCCAAAGAACTTTATTTCATTTCTATACCTTTCCAGCCATCCCTGCTGACATGCTCTCAATCCAACAGCTATCCCTAAAAGGGGCCATGTTGAAGAAGAGACCACTTGCTAACAGAATTCCAAACCATTTCTCACTGTCCACTTTTTTCTTCATTCCATCATATAGGCAAATTGTTACATCAAAATGACAGTTAAAATCTGCCTTTCTATAACAACTTACTAAGACTACAAAAATGGGTCTAAAATTTTATGTGGTCCTATGACAAAATTCTGTAGTGCTCCTCTGGATTTATATTGTGTAGGTTTCCAGCTAGACTAAATACTAGTAATTCTTGCTGCCATCACCCATAATTTTTTTTTTTTTATCTTGGTTGAAGATAAAGGGACTGAATACCTCTATAATTATCTTTTCTCAGAAATACTTTCACAAGACCTTTATATATATATTATATATATATATATATACACATATATATATATATATATAAAAATTAATTTCATTCAAAATGTATTTAGCATTTGAGGTTCATAAAGAAAACCTTCTTGTTCTTCAACAGGATATAACATACTGTTTATAGTTAGATATGTAACTGTCATTAACATGAAATTAGCATAAGTGAAAAAATTATGTCTTAGAGCTTCTTTCTCTGCAATCCTTTTTCCTATCACAAATAACAGATTAGAGTAAAATAAAGAAAATAGCAGGAATGGGAACAGAACTTCTTAATAAACTGTCAAGGCTGATAAACTATTTGAAAGAAACATAAACGTAAAGAGAGGAAAAGAGATAAAATTAAAGAGACAAAATGTATAGTCTCTTTTCAAGTACACTTGAACAAAAATCCTGGTGATATATTAATTCTAAAGACAGCAATGTTCAGTTGACAACCATTTCTGAGCATCAGCATACAAAGCAATGACAAACCATGATTTACAAGACCTCACAATTATTTTCTAACAATTGATATTTATAGATGCCTCCACTTCATGAGCCATGAAGAATGCTTCAAATGGAGGAAAATAAGTGTCTTCCAAGTAAAATGACAAAGTTGCCTTCAATGTTATTTTTTGTTTCCATACCTGGAAGGTTTGTTAATAATTTGTAATGACACTGCCCTGGCTAGGCTGCCAAGGGCATACCTATGGACCTTTCTGCTTTTCTTGTCCTCCCACCCACAGAAGCTGCAGGCTGCCTTTCGTCTCAGTCAGGTCACTACATTATACCAAGCCTTCGAAGGCCCTTCAGAGGCGCTGAAGCATTTGCAAGGGAAGGCAAGCAAATGGAAGACTGATGAAATGGCAGCTGCAGAGCTGTCTTTTCACCCATCACTGTATTTCCAAGGTTATCTAAAGTACCACATGAAAATCTCCCTGGGGCTGCCCAGTGACAGACAACTGGGAGAACAGAAATTTTTAGCTGCAAAACAGAGCTTAAAACTAACTAGCAAATTAGACAGAAGAATGTAAAAGTAGAGACACAGCAATGAACACAGCTGGAACCAGTGGATAAACAGATAATGAGGAACCTAAGTAGTTTCTATGGCAAAATTACATAGCAAGAAACAACAGCACATGCCCTCAGAGAAGTTTAAAGCAAGGTCACTTCAAATTTTGGGGGATCTCAGTCAGTATGACTACCAAAAACCTCTTTGGACGAACCCCTCAGACCATAAAAGGACTTCCAGTAAGGGGCAGAGGCATGTGAATTGATTCTAGGAAAAGTGATGTTTATGTATTAGCTAGGAAGCATGTTGTAATGAATATGTATGATTATGATGCAGTAAATACCTTGTTGTAAAGTTTTATGATACACATTTAATTAGAAGAGATATCCTTTGAATGTGTCCAGTGCTGCAATAAAGAATGCCTGCTTTTTAATATTCAAGTTGTGTTAGAAAGTTTATTCTTTGACGACTTCAGTATCACCCAAGACATCAGTGGAGTAAAAGCAGTTTAAAGATGACAGCTGATTTGCACATTCTGCTTCTGCATTAAGAGAAAGTGCAATGCCTTGGGCATTATTAAAGGGCACCAAACTTCTTGGTTAATATTATAAGCTTCAACACCTAGAAAACTGCCAGAAAGAAATGAGCAGGGAAGAGCTCCCTAGTCTCATCAGAAGAAAAGTATGGTTAAGGCAGGGAATATAGATTCATTATTGGAGTAAAACAAGAGTTTCACCTTTCCAAAAATTAAACCCTTCCCTATATATGAGGCATCTTTGTCCTATTTTAATAGAAGTAAATTTATGGGGAAGCAAAAAAGTATGTATGTGGACAGGGAAATCATGGTATCAGGTTAAGCTAAAGCATGGTTTTGCTTTGGTATGCAGACATATAAAAATGGAATAGGGTGGGGAAAATTGTATTCTAGAAGTAACCTGTAAAGAGGATTTCACTACAAAGGAATATCTGTGAATCTTTATGAAATTGTAGTATTGTATGAAATTAAAGTGTCAGACAAGAAAGCAGCTCAATCTCATAAACATGAGTATGATGATGATTATTATTATTATACTGCTTAAAGTTTTCTTTCATTTTGACATGTCTAGAACTAATATTTTGAAGAACAGTCATAAAATTTGGGAGGAGCATGAGGAAATATGGGACAACAAATCATTTTTTTGTATATTTATATGCTCTAAGAAAAACAGACTATACTATAAATTTGCAGAAACAAAATGCTCTTGCCTTTGAAATGGTGCTAACAACATGCTAAACACAAACAGAATACAACCTCTCCAAATATAGTAAAGATTTAACTCTATTTCCAAATAGTGAAGGGGGAGACAAGGATACATACTGATTTCAGTGTCTGAATTGTACGAGAGAGTTTCTGTTAAGTTATACTGCTTGAATAAAATCATGAAAAGGATGAAACAGAAATAGTTAGCCTAAAGGATAAGGAGAGCAACACACCTATAAGTCAAAACCAAATAGCAACCAATTAAAAATCAATCAGCAATTGGTTCTACGGAATAATTATTATTCAAATATTGCCTAAGACATCTGGGTAAGTTTTAAGATTTCTTAGCCTAAAAGACAAGAGGAAATAAAAGAAAATAAAGAAAAAAAGAAGGAACAAGATGCTATTACACAAGGGAGAGACAAAGGAATGACAGGAGTTTGGAGAATAACTTTTACATATTCTCTGTTCAAAAAAGTGTTTTAGCATTTGACCACCATAAAAAAGGGACAAATAAACTTTTTATAAAGTGCTTGTTATGAAGCAATTCAATAGAAATATCTCTTTGATACTGAAAAACTTCCGTACTTTTCCTTGGCTTCAGCTGCAAGCTCTGCAGCTGTACCCACTATTCTGCTTTCATATTCCTTCAGGTAGCAAAAGGA
Source organism: Cettia cetti (assembly GCA_013401135.1). Classification (NCBI taxonomy): domain Eukaryota; kingdom Metazoa; phylum Chordata; class Aves; order Passeriformes; family Sylviidae; genus Cettia; species Cettia cetti. The sequence goes on from VZUI01002775.1 coordinate 20,388, forward strand.
ATAAGAATACATTCTAGAAAAGAAAAAAACCCCATAGAATCTCAACTCTATTCTTTGTCCTTTTTTTCTTTCTTTTCTGTAAAAGCGTTAATTTTGCCTTATCATATGAAATCCAGATGGTGGTTGTAAAAGTAAATCTGCCTTCCAATGAGAACTACATTTCTACTTACATGTCCTGGTTTAGAGACAGGTATTTGCCAGGGAAAACTGGAGTTTTCCCTGGAATGGAGAATGTAAACCCCCCCTTCCCTCCGAATTACTATAATTTTGCAATTAAGGGCTTTCAGGCAAAGATTTGGGAATAAGAATAGCAGTTCTTTACTAGGAATATTAAAATAAAGAAATGTAGTAGTACAGAAAGACAAGCAAACAAAACAAACAGGAAAAAAAACCAAGGAAAACCCCTGACAGAGTCAGGGATGTGACCTGGCACCCTGTTGGTCAGGGTGTTAGAAGCAGTCC
>VZUI01002776.1:0-35566 GCA_013401135.1 Cettia cetti
ATAGATATAGATATAGATATAGATATAGATATAGATATAGATATAGATATAGATATAGATATAGATATAGATATAGATTTCATCAGGGAAGCAGATAATCATTTAGCTTGGGAAGGACCTTTAAGATCATTGAGTGCAACTGTTAACCCAGCACTGCAGGATTGGATATCAGCTTGCAAAGCTATTTTATTTATATAAAAATGTATATAATTATGGAAGCACAGAAAAGTTAAGGCTGGAAAGGACCTTAAAGATCATCGAGTCCAACTGCTAACCCAGCACTGCAGGATTGGGTTTGCAGCTTGCAAAACTGTCTCTATATCTATAAATGCACACACATACATAAATACTATTTATAGTGGGGGGAAATGGGAATTTCTAGCTATGATGCAGGACAGACACACTCAGAAGGGGTCACAGCATTGCAGCCTGGAGCTGCATTTCCTGAGTTAAACCCAAGCAGGAGGCAGGACAAACTGGTTTGAGGCCAAAGTGGGTGCTGGATCCAGGTGGGATCCTGTGAGCCCCAGGGTTTTCCATCATTCCACCCAGACTGGGTGCAGATGCTTCATTTGGGCTCTCTCCAGGAGAGAGCTGGGGCCACTTTAGCAAGGATTTTGTGGTTTCCCTGGGAGGGGGTTTAGGCAGAGCTTTGAACCCAGCAGCACTGGTGAAGCCCGTGGTGCTGGTCAGGTTCATCCTGCCCTGCCCTCTCCCAGCAGGACCCAGCTGCACCACAGAGCCAAAACCCAAAGCCAGACCAGTCCTGCTGACACTCAGCTCCAACTCCCTGCTGCTGGGAGGGGGTCTGGGCCTAACTAAGGGTGGAGAGGTGAGTTCTTGGGACAGGGAAATATCAGCATGCCCGAGCACCTGGCAGAGAAGTGCCCTGTCACCTCACCCCCTGCAGGACAGATCTTCTCAAGGTGGAGAAAGAGCTCAGGGAGCTTGTGCACACCAGGGTGGGCTTCTGTCACTTCAGGCCTGGGGTCTGGGGTGCTCTTTTGGGTGGTCTCAGGGAGAGCCTGGCTGCTATTCCAGAGCAGAGGGAGCTCAGGGGGGGAGCTGCAGGTTCCACACTTGGTGTGACACTCGGGGAGCCCACACAGCCCCGACCTCCCTGCCTCTGAGCCAGCACCAACAGGGCACAGCTGAGAAAATACCAGCACCACACACAGCTACTAATTGGGCAAACCTCATCTTTGGCTGTTTGCAGAGCTCTCTGAGGAGAGGCTGGGAGGTTATTCCTCCTCACCCAGCTGCTCTGGGTGCTGGAAGTCGTGTGGGGACCTTGCTGCCCCAGGAACTCCAGGAATGAAGGATCCCCACGACCCTGGCAGGCTGCATCCTGCTGCCCCCAGCATCCCAGTTCTCCCAGGCCCTTTCCCAAAGGGCTGCTCCAGCCATTCCCAGTGCTGCTCCCTCTAATGTCCCTGTTTGCCCAGCACGTTTTCCCAAGCACCAGCCCGAAGGAGAGGCCCAAAGGCAGCTGCAGCAAACACATTTCAAAGGCTCAGGAAAACATTCACAGCCCTGAGCATTTGCCCTGGATGCAGCACCCAGTACAGGCCCTGCCTGTGCTCTCAGGCACCTTCCTGCTCTTGTCCCTGCCCCCACTCCCTCTCCCTCCCGAGAGCCCCTCATGCCCCAAAAAGATGGACAGTGGGCTGAGAGCTGGATGGACCAGAGAGAAAACCCTATAAAAGGCTCATGTGGCAGGTAAAACCCTCTGGCACAGTCTGGACTGGACTCTGACACGGCCTGAACGCCCCCCAGCACCTCAGAGCTGGCAGGGGAAGGTTTTCCTGACTGTGAGGGGAGAGTGGGAGGGTCAAGAGCGATGCTCAGATGAAGCAGGAAAGGAGGGAGGTGCTGAGATTCTCTCTCCAGAAAGGTCCCACATGTGGCACAATGAGGCACAGATAAGCATGAGCTTCAGATAAGAATTTTTTAGGCTTCAAAAGACCTCCAAGACCATTGTTTTTTACACATCTCTGGGGTGGTGAATCCATCTCCTCCCTGGGCAGCCCATTCCAATGCTTGACCACTTTTTCCACAAAAACCTTCCTGATGATCAACCTGAACCATTGTCCCAAGAGTGAACAAAACCATTTGCTGTTAGCACTGAGCTGCTTGAGCTGAGGGCTGAGCTATCAAACCATTTTGCTCCAGAGCCTGGAGATGAGGAGAGGGATCAGGAATTTCACCCCCAATGTGCCCAGGGAGAAGGCTGGGAGGGGTGAGGGCAGCAGAGCAAAGGAGACAGACAGATCCCACCTGGAACACCTTTGCTGCACCAAAAAGTGCTGTGATTGCTGTGAATAACACCCAGGAAAGTGTTAAAATGGGGTTAAAAATGTCCCCCACTGGCAGCCTGGGGCTGGCACCTCTCTAGATCAGGGCAGGGACTGACTGGCTGCAGCAGGAGCATCACCCCAGGGCTTTGACAGAGGGATTCCCTCCAGGGAGAAGAGCATTCACCCAGTGCTGACCTCTTACCACGTCTTTACACATCTCTTTTGTCCAAACTTCTGCTTTCTTGAGCGTGAACAACACTCACCCCCTCTGCACCCCTACCACAGAGGGAGGACGTGTCACACACCTGGGGACAAATCCCAGAGCTGCCACTTTCTGCAGCCCAAGAAGGGGCTGATCCAGCCAGGCTGCAGGCTTTGCCTCACTCCTGCACCCCGGGATAAAACACCCCTCCAACACTCCCCAAAATCAGTGGGAACTGATCGGCTGAAATATGAGTGAAGGAGCAGCAGCTCCTCAAAGCAAGACTTTGCTGCTGCTACCAAGGTGCCAAGCCCCAGTGCCTCTCCCTGTGATGCTATTCAGCATGACAATGTCTTTTCCAATAAATTCTCTGGCTTTCCAGGCCTTGTGCTGTCTGGCATGTAATACTTAGGCTGTTAAGAGGATGTTTCATCCCCTCTTTTCTCTCCTGCTGCTCACCTCAGAGCACTATTGAGGTCTGCGTGTGCTCCTTCCCCGTGTGGCTCCTCCAGCCAGTCAGGGTCAGGATGGCAGAGCAGGGCCCTCGTGGGGGCTCAGAAGTACCTTGGGGTCCTTTGAGGGTGGCAAGGGACCAAAACTGCTTTGTATGAGCCCTCGGGGATGGGTGGTGCAGGAAAAAAGGACAAAACATATCTGGGGAGGGTCCTGCCTCTGTGGGTTCAGCCAGCCCTGGTGACATCCCCTGGGTGGGTTTTGTCTTGGCCTTGGCTTTGTGTGCAGGGAAAGCAAAGCTCGAGCTGGCTCTACCTTCAGACACACCTTTCCAGTGCTGCTGGGGCCATGGAGGGCATGCAGAGCCTCTGGACATCTGGGCATGAGCCTTGTCCCTGCAGGGCCCAGAGCATCCCTGTGCATGGACAGGATCCCTCCCAGCCTGGAGAAATCCAGCTCAGTAACTTCTGTGACAGCTGCCTCGGGCTCTGGCTCAGGGGCTTGTCTGGACAAGATGTGCTGGGACACAGACTGGACAGAGGGACCGAGGCAGATGGGACAGGGAGCACACCAGGCAGTGTAGGATCAGCTTGTTCCCCACAGGAACCTGCTTGGTTTGCAAACATCCCCTCCCCATTCCCAGCAAATGCACAGGCACGGCTGCAGAGCTGCCTGACAAGTGATGAATTTGGCCCTGGCCTGAAAATGTCAGTTGATGTTCTCCTTCCCCAAGACAAACGTGCTGGGGTTTGATGGTAATCAAACTGGGGGCAGAACTCAGGGAAGCTCCAAACACAGACACAGCAACTGAACTGTCCAATAAAATCTTAACCCTTGATCATCCTCTCTTTAGAGAGATCATTTATGTTTTTTTGAGACAGAAGAAAAAGAAATTCCTTAATTTCAAGCAGCTGCTGTGTGGCCCAGGCCAGTGATGAGGCAGAGGGAGCTCAGAAGCTCTGGGGAGGGTGGACAGGGCTGGAAAAGCTGGAGCAAACAGCATCCAACCCCTCTGGAGCACCAACCTGCTGCCCCAGCCTGGAGCCAGTGCACAGAGTCACTGGGATGAGCCTGGTCCTGCTAATGAAATAACTGCACATGATTGCCTGCCCTACTGGGATGGTGGCCAGTGCCCATCTCAGAAACATCATCCACAAGGAGATTTATTTGTTAATGAGGGAGGGAAAACAACAGCTCAGTTCTGCTGCCAAACGTGGCCCTGGAGCTGGTGGGGTTTGCATGGAGTGAACTGGGACCAGTCCTGGGAGGCTCCTGCTGGACTGGGGGTGCTGGTTTGCTCTGGGCTGATGTAGCACTGGGGGCTTGAAAGAGGCAATGTCCCTGTTCCCATTCTCCAGCTCTGATTAATGGGGTTTGCTCCCTGCACCTCATTACCTGATCAGGGGAACAGCTCAGCCACTCCTGAGGAAAAACAATGAGCAAGCAGAAAGAGAAAAATGCCTACAATAGACCTTTGCTAATAAAATCCATGACAAGGATAATAAATGAACCTTTCCTCAGCTGTCCTTCCTGTCCCAGAAACCATCCCTTGCTCTAAAGCACCAGTTAATTTTTTCTCTTTTCCAGCACTGAGAGGATTCAGCTGCCTGGCTCTGCAGGATTTTTTCCCAGCTTGGAGCAAAGCATCTGAATCTGATCTCAGGGACAGGATCCTCATAAAGGGTGGAAATCTAGGAGCAGCTGCCACTCCTCACTGGGACATCCAGGCTGAAAATAAGCTGTTTTCAGGGATTTCGACTTTGATATTGTGTATTAATTCTTCCTGGATGTTATCAAAGTGATAACAGTGAGATGGGATCCAGAACTACATCCCACATCACTGGGCTGCAGGGGAAAAATCTCTGTGTTCTTACACAAACAAAGTAAAAACCACAAGTTTTGTTTGTATATGTGCAAAATCTTGTGTTTCAGTGCCTGAGCACTGGGGAAAACCTGGGTTTGCTGGAGGTGTGGGCCAGCATCCCAGGGATGTCACTCTTGGGGCTCCTGGGATGGGCACAAACCCCACAGACAGCAAATCCCCCCAAGTCTGCCGTGCATTAATCAAGATATTCAGGATATCTCCATGGAAATTAATCAGCTCATCAACCATTTGCAGATGGAGCAAAGACCAAACACCCTCAATAACCACAGCAAACTCCTCTCACCAGCCCTGGTTTTTACACATCCCCTGTTGCACAAGCACCCAGGGCTTTGTCCCTGTTGGCATTGCAGGGCCAGGGCCCTCTGCAGCCCCAGCAGGGCCTAGGCCACTGCACACTGCTCCCTGAACAGGTCTGAAGCCCCAAACCAGCCCCTTCCCTTTCCCAGGGCACAGGAATCCATCCTGGTGCTGCAGCCCTGTGTCCCCAGCTCCCCCCACCCCATCTCTGCTGACCCTGAGACCAAAGGCAAAACCTGCCCAGGACCATTTCCCCCTCTTATTTTCCACTTTCACATTTTTGCCCAGCCCTTCTCTCTGACACGTGCTCCCACCAAACCAAATTTGGAGGATCAGAGTGTTTAAATCCATCAGGATAGATTTAACTGGACAGGTTTGGCTTTAAATTCAAGTACCCTCCTGAGGATTCATTACCAAAATCCATCCACTTCCCATTTGTTGCTAATGGGAGGGAAGATGAGTTTTGAATAATTAAAACGTGGCTCCTCTCTGCCTGCTGCTGGACAGAGCACAGGATGTGCTGCTGCTCTGCCTCTGCTCCAGGATCCCAGCCCTGCAACCCTCCTAAGCTATTTACCAGTCCTGCAACCTCCCTAAATATTTACTGAGGCTCCTCTGAACTATTTAGGAACCCTACAAAACCCCAGACTCTTTACAGAAGCACAAGTGTTTCACCATCCTCACCATAAATTAATTTCTTCCTTATCTCTTGTCTGAATCAATCCTCTTTTAGTTGAAAAACATCACTCCTGTCCCGTCACAAGCCCTACTAAAAAGTCTGAATCCCACAAACTCCCAGCCTGCTCCTGTTTGCAGGGCACCAGCAGGGTCCTGGCTGGGACATGAGCTCCCAGTGTGGATTCTGGGCTTTGCAATGCATCAGGTGCACATCAAAGACCTAAAACAAACAAAAAAAATCACAGCTCAAAGCTCTTCCACCTTCCAGTCTGGAGCTGCTGGCTCTCAGGAGGGCTGGGCTGCCCAGGCACTCTGGATGGCACTCGCTTCCCCTCGCAAGGGCAGGGGGGAACGTGGTGACAAATTCCTCCAGTTAATTAAAAAGCCCCACTTCAACAACATAGCAGAGCTTTTGAACTAATTTATGAGCGTTTATCCATTTTGTCCCAGCACAATCTCTGTGGAAATGTAAAATTCAGCTCCTGCATGGTTTTCTCTTTGCATTGACTGGAAGGAGAAAGAACGAATAGATTCTGCTAAATTAATTATCAGCATTGATTTCTTGCCTTTTTAATATTTTTATCCCTAGACAGAGCCCTCAGTAACTTTGAAGAATCTCCAGCACTCAGGCTTGGAAAATTGATCTAGCAGTTTCTGTGAAGCAGCATTTCCAAGCTCCCCTTCCTCAAAATACACTCTAAATGTTAATTTGCATGCTCGAAAGGAACCAGGTGATTTGTCATTATATTTGCCTCCTCTCCCAGATGTAGCTACTCGTTCCCTTCTTAATTGATTTTCATATTTAGATTCAGTTCTAGGGAAAGTAATTTGGGGACTGAATTGGGGAGAGAATTAATAGCTGACAACAAATGGGAACTTGGATGGGACTTCATTAGGGCCATCCGAGTGCCCAGACTGGGCCTCTCTTCCTCCAGCACTTCCATTTTCGTCATCTATTATAAATCATTATGGTGAAAAATAGCTACAGAATAGAGACTCCTCGCTCCTCTTGCAAAGCTGAGGCGAAAGCTGCCAGATAAGGGGGAAGAATTTGCAAATGTTCATCGGAATAAAAGGCCTGGAGGGTCCTTCCTGCCTCCATCTGTCATTGCTGGTGGGAGATCAGGTGTGCAGCACCAGGGAATCCCTGCAGCCAGACCCAAAGGCCACGGGGGTCATCCCCAGCAAGGTGTGGTGTGTGTCCCCAGCTGGGTGTCACCTTGGGCTGTGTCCCTGTCTCTGGCTGCAGCCAGCAGGATCTGATGGGGAGGGGACAGGACTTTCACAGCAGAGATCCCGTGTCCCAAAGGCACCCAGGGAAGTGCAGCCACAAAAAGCAGTGTGGAAATCTCCTGGGGTAGTGGCATCCCAGGCCTTTACAGCTGGCACCTGTGACTGTTGTGGCTTCTTTTTCTCTGCCAAGGTTGGGATTGATACACGGGGGTCAAAGTGCATGTCTGGATTTGGATGTTTATCAATTATCTATTTACAGACTCATGAGCTGTGAACTCAAACTAGCAAGTTAGAGAAATGAGGTAAAATGGAGCACCTCTAACTCTTTCCAAGGTTATTCAAGTACTAATTACCCAATAATGAGGTGACACCTTTATTATTCATATTTCTGACCCAATAATGACCACTCAAGGCCCGCAATGCAGACCTTTTTCACCCAATTACAGAAAACCAACCAAACCCATGAAGAAGGAGGAAGAAGGTGAAGAAGAAGGACCCAGACAATGCCCAAAATCCTCCATCTTGACTCACATGTATTACTGTATCCAAAATCTTCAATCTAAGTTTTTCACCCTGTGAGATCACACAATACTGTCCAAACCACACACCCACAGCCCCAGTGCCAGCATCTCAGGAGCCTGTCCCCAAGGCTTCAAGTCAAATGTGGTGCTTGCTTGAGGGTCAGCACCTTTTAGCACAGAAAACCTGAAATTTTCAGCCTCCAGGGTTCCAACAGGCACCCTCAGCTTGCAGCTCCCTTTGCACACACAGGACACACAGCAGTGCTCTTGTCCCCTCCCTGCTCAGGGACCTCAAAGCCAATGGGATGCTTGTGGTGGCCAAATTCCTGTAAACTTGGGCTGGGAGAAGGCTGGAGCCCAGGAGCCCCTGGTGCAGCTGAGCCCTCCAGCCCCTGAGACTGCTCTGAGCATCCCAGGGCAGCTCCACAGCCAGGGAAAGGTTTTGGCAGCCTCACCCAGCCCAGAGCTCTCCTCAGCCTCACTCAACAGACAGCCAGGAGGGTACCAGGCAGGCAGCCTGGGAATGCAGCTGATGGGAATCAGCAAAGCAGCAGAACTTCCCCAGCTCAGTCAGCTCAGGGAGCTGCACTTCCACTCCACTTACACTTTTAGAACCTGAACTTTTAAAAAACAAAAACCAAAAAACATGCCCAAACCAACCCACCTTTTAAGGAAGAACTGGGTTTTTTTCTACCAGTAAAACCAGGACTTTTCATTTTAGGGCTTCTCCAACCCTGACTGACTGCAGAAAGTTTCATCCTCTCTCCTAAACACAGTTAATTCTTTTATAAATTAACTTACACAGTGTCACAGCACATTACCTCACCTTGGAATATTTTCATTCTGGACTTGCTGTGGCTGATGAATGGAACAATGCATGGATTTTCTCTGGGGGTGTTTTACCCACAATGTAACTTATCAAAATACAGCTGACTGCAGAAGAAATAGCACTTCTTCAGCAGGGCCTGGGTCATCCAGTGAAACCCAGATAATGAAGAATGGTTTGTGGCAAAACTGTTAAATCAGCAGCTCTGCTATGGACCAGCTCTGGGATTTCCTGTAATTTGGAGGTTGCCAGGCAAGGTGCCATGGAAAGCAGGGGCCCCAGGAGAGTGGCACCAAGCCACCTCAAGGGGTGACAACTCTGCTGAGCCCTGGCAGTGACGATGTCCCTGCCCACCTGCTGTGGCCAGGGAGCTGTGCCCAGTCTGGTGGCTGCTGTGATTTATCCCAGCATTTTATCCCTGGCTGTGAAATGCTGTTTGTTTACAGAAGGGGCCATGAGGCAGAGCAAGGCAGCTTCACTGCTGTGTGTGTTTGCTTCCTCCCCTGTGCCTGAGCCATCAGTGTGACCCTGGGGCTCTTCCATGTTTCCAGAGACAGTTTCCACATTTCCAGAGCACACATTTCTCTGCGCCAGGGACAGCTGTGCCTCCAGCTGAAGGCACCAGGGTGCCTCCAGCAGCACCAAAGCTCCTCGGGAATGTGGGGCAGGGGGAATAACTGTGGGAGATCCCTTAACCCTGCCCTGCTCACCAGCAGCACCTGCCTTTGGCCTCCTCCCTTCCCCGAATCAGAAAGGAGATGCAAACCCCATTCCCCTCCCCTTTAGAGCTCTCTGAGTCAGGGAGGGGCCATTAACCCTTCCCCACCCAAACACCCTCCCCTGTAGCCCAGCTGCCTCCCCCAGCTGGTGTTTCCATGTCGGTCCCATCCCGTTTGCAGCCCCCCATCCCTTCCCGGGGTGTTGTTTGGCTGCTGCAGGCAGCGATGAGGAAAAGCAGGTGGTAAATGGAGTCACTTCTGCAGCAAGGTTAGCCAGAGAATGGGAACCGGGGGAGCAAAGGGAGCTGTTTGGAGGCTCGAGGAGCTGTGGGAGCTGTGATGGGCAGGGAGGGGAGGAACAGCATCCCTCGGGTGGAGGAGGAGCCCTCCGGGGTCACCCCGCCCCGCCAGCAGGATGTCACCCAAACTGCCCTGTCCGGGGCTTGGAGTGGCCCTGGGGACAGCAGGGCCTGTAGAGCCCTGGAGCCCCTGGTGCAGCTGAGCCCTCCTGCCCCTGAGGCTGCTCTGAGCACCCCAGGGCAGCTCCACGGGGCTGCCACAGCCCAGGAAAGGCTTTGGCAGCCTCACCCGCCCTCCTTAGCATTGCCTCATGTGGTCCACAGCCACCAGCTCTGCTGTGTCACACCGGGGTGTCACTTCAGCACTGTGCCTCAGTTTCCCAGCTCGGCCCCTGGGGGTTTGCTTTTTTGAGTTTGTGAAATTTTCAGCCTGTTAGTGGTTGACTTTTTCTGTGAGAGAATCCATTCTTCTTGAGAACAGTAAAATGTAAACAAGTCTTTTATTTTTTATAAATACTTTTAGGTACTCGTAATAACTCTCTCACAGATGTTGTTTCTATTATTTAACTAATGAAGAAAAGTGTTGGGTTTTTTTACCAATCATATGGTTCTTTAGTGCAACATGTTAGAAAAGCTGTGTAAAATTAATAAAAGAGCCTTCTGATCATTTTTCTACCTAGAGTCAAGCTCTTCCTTGTGTGTTTTGTGGTGGTTTTTTTTAACCAATCATATGGTTCTTTAGCACAACGTGTTATAAAAGCTGTGTAAAATTAATAAAAGAACCTTCTGATAATTTTTCTTCCTAGAGTCAAGCTCTTCCTTGTGTGTCCAACAACGACAGGCCCCCACGGCTGCTCTGTGCTGTCACGGCGGTGACTTGTCCCAGCTCCGAGGGGCAGCGAGGCTCTGCCGAGGGATGGAAATCCGATCCCCTCCGTGTCTGCTGGGGAGGGCGGGTGTGGCAAGAGACATCAAAGGAAACAAGACAGGTTCCTTTGCAGGTGTCCTGGGTTCTCCTTTATTGTGAGATGAGCTCCTCTTTTATACAGAAGGTCAGAGGCCAGTTTGATTGGTAGTACAAAAGGTAAACCTTTCTACCAACTGGTCATCCCAGAGGGACATCAGAAGAAAGTCCCTCCCACACAAAAAATGCAAACATTTCTATATTTACAAAACATTGTTCTTCTGTTTACCAGAAGAAAACCTGGGAAAGAACCCTTTTATAACATCAACACTTTCAGGCTTGAATGTCAGGACTGCGGGCGGGCGCTGTGAGCCCCGGCAGCGAGCCCGGCCCGGCCGGAGGGAGGAGAGCCGGAGCATCCCGGAGCATCCCGGTGTCGGCCCGTTCAGGCTGGAGAAGGCCGGGCTCTGCAGCACGGGCTCTGCTCACTGCTCTGCCCAGCTCAGCGATTCCCCCTGGCTTCCCTGCGCCCCCGCAGCAGTGCCGGAGGCTGCTGGAGGAGAGAGGGCAGCTGCCCCAAGGGTTTCATGGAAATCCCCCCTGCGTTGGTCCTGCCAGAGAGCACAGCCCCCTAACCTCCACCCACCCTGCCCTGGCAAGGCTTGGCTTGGCTTGAACACCCCTGACCCCATCCAGAACTTCCCCTTGTACCGATTGTCTCTGCCTGCAGCTCCCGGGGAGCATCCCTCCCATCTTTAATCAACACTTGCTTTTCCTGTGGTGCCAAATCTGCCCGGAGTCCCCAGGGCCCGATGGCAGGAGCTCCGGGGACAGGGCAGTGCAGGGCGTGGGACAGCAGCCACTGCTTCCCAAATCCCTTCTTAATTATCAATGATGAACACTTGAAAATCTGACCCGAGGTGGCTGCTGTTGAGTCATCCTCTCTTTAATTGCTTGCAAATATTGCACTGTCTCACAGTGTGGGCTGTAAATTACCAGCAAATAAAGTGTGGAAGCTGTTTTACAGCTAATATATTGTTTCTTAAGAAAGTTTGGGATTAAATGGATCTTCCTGCTGAGCTACCAGCCCCTTTCTCTGGGAATTAGGCTGTGGGGGCTGCTGACCTCTTGCTGGACCTTGCCTGCCCCTTGCAGGTAGGAAGAGCCACAGAGGGTGGGAGAACAAAAACTGGAGGCATCCAGTCCATCTGCTGTGACAGCGTTGGTGCCACTCGCTGAGAGCCCCAGGAGTGCCAAACTCTATTTATCAATATTTCCCAATACCCCCTGAGGTGAGTCTTTCTGAAGATTTCAGCATGAGGGTTCATTAAGTGACTTCAAGTGAAAAAAGAAAAAAATAATAAGAGACGCTGTTCAGCAGTACAGATTTCCCCAGAGGCTTCTGTTATTATCGTCTTCCCAGTTATGAGTGATTTATTCTTAATGTTCCTGGCTTGGCACACACTGCAAGTCATTGCTCCTGTTGTGAATCCACTCCAGCTCTCCTGGGACGAGGGACACAGCCACCACAGGTGCCAGCATCCCTCTGCCTTCCCCAGGTCCCCAGGGTCTGGAATGTCACCCTGCTCCCCACAACCCCGGGGTGTCACCCCTTGCTGATGTCTCTCGATCCCCACTCCTGGGGGATGAAAAGTTATGCAGGGATTTTTGAGATGGGGATGGAATTTGGAGGTCTTTGCTGGTGTGGATCATCATGTCCAGAGCTGGTGGTGACCCGAGTCAGGCAGGATTCCTGCCAGCAGCCAGCCCTGCCAGGAAAATCTCCAAGAAAAGACTGTTAGGCTTGCCCCCAGATTTAACCTCATTTATTAATTCCCAGCTCCAGGCTCTGAGGGAGTCTGTCCCTCACCAAAATGCATCTGTCCATCACCAGAATCTATCTTAAATTAATTCCCATTCCTGGACTCCAAGGACATCTGGCCATCACAAAAATGTACCTGTCACAGGAGGAGGGGGTGGAATTGTTTGGGAATCTGAGGAAAGGGGATGAAAAGCAGAAAACAGCAGCCACTTCTCTGGAGAGGGGCAGAGCACCTTGCAAACAGAGGGTGGCCAAGCAAAGGAAGGAAAAGGTGCCTCCCTTCCATGCCTTGAGCTGTTGGTTTCTTTTCCAGGCACAGGATCAGATGAATTGCAGGGTTACAGAGGGGCTCAAGGCTGAGCCACTGCAGCAAAAGTCCCAGCAAGGATTTGGCCCTGGCACCAGCAGGTGACAGCTCAGGACTGCAGCAGGATCTCCAGTCACATTAAAATGACAAATTTCCAAGCATGAAACGATGACTTGGATGTGCTTTGTGTATGACTAACAGAAAATTAGATTTCACATTGTTTCTAGATCGTTCTCATAGTCACCCTGGGAGGAAATGGAAGGCATTCTTTGGAGCAAAGCATCCCCTCCCAAGAAATCAAGGTTATTTCAGGGATTTATAACTTCCTGTTGGTCATCAGAAAACAAGAGGCAAAATCCATGGCAACCTCAATTAACCACCCCCCAAGCCACTGTGTCCCTCTGATTATCTAGAAAAGGCAAATTAAGAGTTAAGAAGTGCTACAGCTTTTTTTCCCAACCTTCCTCCATAACTCCACAATGAAGGATAATTAATTGATGAAGGCACTTGCTCTGCAAACTAAAATTAGCAATTTTTTTTTTTCTTTCAGTGTGTGCAACCTGCAAATTCTCAGCAATCCCAGAGGCTGCTGCTGGGGGCTGGATCCTGGGCAGGTGTTGGGCAGGGGTCAGTCCTTCAGGCCTTTCCACAGCAGCTCGTGGAACAAAGGAGCATTTTTCAGGATCAGCCAGTGAGTTTTGCTACGTTTCAACTCCAAGTGCTCTACAGCTCCCTGAAAGGAGGTTGTGGACAAGTGGGGTCAGTCTCTTCTCCCACATAACAAGCACTAGGACAAAAAGGAAAAGGCTCCAAGTTGCAGCAGGGAAGGTTTATTTCAATACTAGGAACAATTTCTTCACAGAAAGGGTTGTCAGGCATTGGAACAGGCTGCCCAAGCCTGTGGTGGAATCACCATCCCTGCAAGAGCTCCAAAAATGTCCAGCTGCAATGCTCAGGGACATGGGTGAGTGGTGAGCTGGCAGTGCTGGGTTAATGGTTGGATTCAGTGGGTTTAGAGACCTTTTTCAACCTCAACAGCTCTGTGATTCCACCCTAAGCATCTCCCTGAGGCAGAGGGAAGGAGAAGTGTCCATGGTCTGTCAGTCCTGCATCACTGACAGCTTTGAGAACCCCTTCACATTCCCCCTGCTCCCCATCTGCTGCAGACGCCTCCACCCAGAGCTGCAAAGGGAAACCACAGCTCCTAAATGCACAGGGATGAATGAGATGTGTGTTCATCACATCAGGGATGATGGTGGAGAGGCTGTGGTTGTTTCCTGGGGGTGCCCAGTTGGGCTGTTCCTCACCCAGCACCTCCTGCAGAGCAGTCCCCTCACCAGGCACCCACAGCAGTGCTTGGAAAACACTACCCACCCCTCAGGAAAAGCCTGGTGCAGTCAGCAAGGCATTTCCTCTGCCAGAAATACCTGGAAGAGAGGAAAAGAAGTGGAGAGGAAGGAAGCTGTAAAGCAGAGGAAGCTGGAAGGCATTCCCAACTCAGCGCAGTGATGCTCAGGAGCTGGAAAAGCATGAGAGAGAATCTGGTCTTTGTTCACCCCTGGAGGCACAGCGCTGGCAAAGATGAGCCAGAACAATAAAAATTCCACCAGTCCAAGGTTTTCCTGGATGAGTGTTAAGGCTTTTCTCTGTAAGAACTCTGAAATATGTGAAAATAATAACAGAAAATATTTTTGTTGTCTCCAGGGAGGAAGATGAATATAAAGGGGATTTTCCTGGCTGGGTTGTGCTGGCAGCAGCCCTGGATACAAAGAGCTGCCACCCTAAATCCAGGAGCCACCTTGAAGGAACATTGGAAGGAAATGTGTCCTTCCCTCCTTCCCTCTCTCCTTCAGCTAATTTTGTATTTCTCTTTCTGGCTGTGCTGCAGAGTAATGAACGTGGGTGATTTGCCATCAGATAAATTGCACACCATTAGCTGCCTGTTTAGAGACCATATTTCCTCTTTGTGATGAGAGCTCAATATCTTTCCAATGAGTTATGACTTGGAGATCTTCTAGACCTGGACTGTAAGTACCAAGCAATTACTGTGCCGTAATTCCAGGGCATAATTCCAGGGCTGCTCGCTTCCCTGCAACACAGAGTCTCTGAAGCCTCCTCAGGTGGACTGGAGGAAGCTTCTCCAGGTTTAAAAGAATGGTTTACTGGCAGCTGTTTCCAGGAGCTCCCTTTTCCCTTCTCCATGCCCTGCCCAGCGGTGCTCAGCAGGCTCCAGGGTTGCACTTTGCAATAGGAGTGGCTTGGAAATCACGGGGAAGTGGCCAAAATCTTGTGCCTACACACAAATTCAATCCTGGTGCTGCTGTCCCAGCGTGGCCAAGCTCCCCTGGAGGGCTGACACAAACATCCCAACCCAGCATCTCCAGGGATGCAGCTCCTCACTGCCCTGCTCCCTCCAGGGCTGGGTGCTCCAACGCCTTGGGCAAACACCTCCCTGCTCAGAGCCACCTTCCCCGTTGCCTGATGCCTTGGAGTGGCTACCTGGAACCGAGGCTGGACAAGATCAAGAGAATAAAAGTGTGTATTCATTAAAGTCCTTCAATAGATACACCTTGGGCAGCCAAAAGCCTCCCAGAGGCTACACCCAAGATGGTCACGAGTTTTTCAGACAATTGTAAGTTTGGTTCATTTACATATCAGGGGTTAATTACAGCTTCAGGTAATGAAGTTACATTCCCCCAGTTTGTTCCCCACCACCATTCACTTTTGTTTATACAGGCCCAAGGCAGTGACTGTGACCTTGAATCTCAGGCCTAGAGATTGTTTTGTCTGACCAAAAAGTGAAGACAGTAACGAACACTCTATATGGAGTTCAGAGTTATGCAGGGCAGGGTTTGAAGAATATAAAAGCTCCTAAAGTATCAGCACAGCAAAAAGAAAACCCTTTAGGAAAATCTCTGTGCCCTGGAACATGAGTGCAGAGCCACATTTACATCTTTAATAGGAGTGATTATGGAGTTCTGAGCTCCCAGTCAAGGCTGGGGTGGTGGAACCTTCCCCAACTCTGCTGGGAGCAGAGTCAGGAGCTCAGCTCTGGCACCAGCTCCCAGCAAACAGCCTCATTCATGGATGATGGATAATATTAATTAAGGAAGAACATTCTTGATGAGCAATGAAACACCAGAGTAACCTCAGATGGATGAATGGAGAGATGGGTGGCGAGCACCACAAGCCCCTGATTTACCAGAGCTTCCCTTTCAGTAAGAATTATAAAAATGAGCTAAGCAGGAAATGTCCTGATTTTCTCTCTTTTTTATTTTTAACAGCTCTTCTCACTCCTGACATCATTGTACCATCAGGCCTTGGAAACTCTCCCAATGCATTCCCAAAAGGCTCGAGTCCCTGACAGGCTTGGTGGGGTGACCCCCGCTCTTCTTTGCTGGGGAGCTGCTTGTTTGAATCAAAATTGTTCTGTTCTTCTCAGTACTTTAATCCCAGGTAAAAGATTCCATCCTGAGACAAACCAGTTTCAGATTTGCCTCTGTTTCCCTTCTCCAGGAAGAAAAAAAAATAATTAAAAAAAAAAGAGAGAGAGAGAGAGGATTATTCTTCGCAATGAATTTTTTTGAACGATAAGCAACAGCACAAACCTACAGGAGATATTTCAGCCTCCCAAACTGCTGACGTTGAAATGTATCCAGGAGACCATACTATGAGTATTTTAAATAGATCAAATAATCCTTGCTTTGCAAAGCCAGATTTTTCTGTCCCAGGCCCCAGGCAGGTGGAGTTCAAGTGAGTTTCGATGGAGCATTAATAGTGTGTTAATGAAGCCTCTACCGCCGCTGCAATCTTCAAAGGCACTCTTGTTTTTGAACTGTAATTGTCCACTGAGAAATGACAAAACAAACAGCAATTACTCTGGAAAAGGGATTTTAAAAAAAATGATGCCAGTAGGACTGGAGCCCACGAAGCAGCATCAGTGATATATACACACGAAGCTGCTGCCAGTTGCTGGAGAACTGGAAGCACAGAAGTGCCTTGTTTTCCTGTTTTGCTGCTTTTGCCTTTCCTCATTATTATTTTTTGCAGCGGGAGCGGTGCCCAGGGAGGGAGGCAGATGGTGCCTCTGCAGTCAGACCCACCAGGAGCTCCCAAAACATCCCCAGCTTGCGATGGGGACCGGGGGCATCCCTGGAAATGCCAAATAATTCCCCCTCACCCAGAGGCCATTCCAGCATCAGCCGCCACAGGATGTGCCCTGAAACAGCTCCAGCCTCTGCAAGCAGCAGATCTCCCCCACCCCGGGGGCGTTTTCCTTGGCATGATGCACATAATCCCTTATCTTTATGGGGATGGCCCTGTCCCCGTTTATGTGCAATCCGGGGAATTCTTTTCCTTGAGATAACAAACCCCCCCGGATCTGCTGGGCAGAAAACTGCTGATAACAGCACACGGCCATTTATTTTGTGTGGGATTGTTACAGTGAGAACCCCGAGCAGGCAGTAGTGGGCAATTACTGTCGGCTCTGACCTGCAAATGGGGAAAAATTTCCCCTTCCCGAGAAGGAGAACGAGAAGTTATGGACTGGACTCAGTGCTGTGGGAAGGCAAATAATAATAATTCTCTGTGCCTGAAAAGATTGGGGGCTGGAGTGCTCCCTGCCTGCTCTGCCACAGCTCTCCACCTTTATTTTTGGAGTGTTTCCAGTTAAGGAGTGGCTTCTCTACCTGAAATACACTCTTTTTTTTTTAAATTAAAAATTTTGTTGTTGAGGTGTACCCTCCTGTAATTTAAGCAGCTTGTATAAAAACATCAGGAAGCACATGGGTGCCATCAGCTCTATAAAGAAGCTCTAAAACCATGGAAGTTTTAGTGGCTGAAGGGGTGAATCCAGCACCTCCCAGCGTCCCTACCCTCCGAAACCGCAGGCAAAATAAATTCCTTCTGCATTAACATCTCCCAGTAATTTAGTCTTTGCAAACCCTAGGAATTTGGGATGAGGAAAAGTGGCAAAGCTCCTTTGCCTTTTCCTGCCTGCAAATAAACCCTAAGTATGATATTAATTTTAAACCCATAAAGAATATGAAAAGTGGGAACAAAGCACTCAGCTCCCTCCTGGCAGATACTGCTTATCTTGTTTAGGAAATCAGCTTTAAATGAATGCTCAGATAAGCTAGTTTTGTTCATCTGTGGCTAGCACATTTTAAATGGTTTTATTTAACTAATAAACCCCATTTTTGATATTGTTTTTTGGGCATCTTAAATTGAAAACCAATTTCTATCCAAATAGACCATGGCACACGCTGTGAGTCCAAACTTAATAATCATCTCATAAAGAAGAAATGCATCATTCCCTATATTATAACAAAATGCAAACACAAAGAATTGCTGTAAATGTACATTAAGCTACATAATTGCTTAAGTAACCTCCCACATACAAAGTGTTTTCTTCTGTTTAGCAAAACAGAGGAGTTTTAGAAGAATCAAAGCTGCAGGTCGGTGGTTACCAATAAAGAATCAAATTATGGGAATAAATAAAACACACAAATGAGAAACAAGATTAAAAGCTGGTAATTTAAACCAAGCTTTCTGCTTTGCTCATTCAAATCATCATTAAAAGAGGTGGCTGAAATAAATAATCTCTGGAGTTTTCAGCTTTCAACTCCTTCCACCCCAGGAAAAGCTTGGGAGGGATGAGAAGCAGCCCTGGCATGCTGAGGGATGCAGATGGAAGTGGTGGGACAGTGGCAGGAGACTTCAGGATGGTGCTGAACCCTCATGGACTAAAAAACCTAAATGACAAGAGCCTAGAATGGATGAAAAAATCCAAATGACAAGAGCCCAAAGCTGACCAGGTCACTCAGTCCTCCCCAGCCCCAGCTCCATCAAACACCACATGCTCGGAAAGGTCCCACAGCTCTTCCTGAATCCCAGGGTCAAGGTCAAGGAGAGAAAGCTGGGATTTGGGGAGAGCCAGAGGCACAGAAAAGCAGCAGACTCATGGTTGATGCTCCATTTTGCTGCACATCCCGTGGTGCTCAGGCACTGACGGGTGGCCCAGAGCCCTGGAGTGGGGAGATGGGATCCTGGCCCCCTGCAGCCCCCAAATCCACCCCTTCCCAAGTTTTTTATGGGTAGGACACGCAAGTTTTGTAGGGAAATGTTCATAGGGATCCTCCCAAGTAGGCATCCCACAAGCAGGATGAGGGGAGAGGGGGCAGCAGTTGTGTGCCAGCCCCACTGCAGTGTCCCAGCAGGAAATCCATCCCTCCTGGATGGGAGATGGACCCACCTTCCTGCTGCCATGGCTGGTAGGAGGCCGTGGGGAGCCCAGGGATCCCAGTGTCCCACAGAACCCCTCATGTCAAGACCCTCTGGCACCTGGAATTGCCACCACCTGGGGGTTTCCCACAACTGTGAAGCAATGAGGGTTTCACATGCCTCCACGCCAGGCTCCCGTGGTCCTTCCCACTGCTCTTGAGGAAGGGGAGTCCCTTTGGAGCAGATGGAGAGAAGTCTGAAGAGAGCATTTGGGGTTTCACCAGCACCTGGGGCAGCTCAGAGGGCATGCAGGGCCATGGTGGGGCACCTCCCCACTGGCTGTGGCAGCATCCTGGGAAGACACTTGGGAAAAATTCCAATTCCTTCCTGGCATCTCTGGCTTTGACTCTTCCAGAGCACACCCCAGCAAGCCAGAGCATCTTTTTTTCATATGAAACTCAGCAAAATGCAGCAATAATGTGTTGTTTTCTATTCCACTGCTCAGTGAGGAGCCTCTGGGGATGGCAAGGAAGGAAAGGAACCTCAAAATAGCGGCAGACACTCTGTGCAGTTGGAGAAGCTTTCCGGAGCACAGAAATCCCAAAATAGAGCAAACATTCCCCTTCCCTATCCCTGTTCCAAGGAAAGGGCTGGGGTGAGAGCTCTGTGAGGTGCCCTCTGTTTTTGTTTGTTTGGGAATAGCTCCCAGCCCCTGCTGGGAAGAGCAGGAGGGTTCAGAGGGGCATCTCCCATTGTCAGCCAGCGGAGAGGCCCCAGGGCCTCCCTGGTCACACTCTTGGGAAGTGGGGACACTTCAGCTCCCCACCCACACGTGGCACAGCCTCCTGCCTTGGCATCAACTCCTGCATCTCAACAGGGCTTTGGCAGATGCTGGGCGTGGGGGAGAGGCAATCTCTGAGCGAGTCACCCAGGCCAGGGAGAGAAATCCCCGAAATGTTGTCATCTCCTCTGGGAGAGGCACCCACATCCAACAGCCAGGCTGGCTCCAGGAGCTGAGCATCTGCTGGGTTAACTTTGGGACACGAGAGTCTCAGAGGCCTCTCCCAACCTTAATGACTCCATGGCTGGCACAGGACTGCTCCAGACCCTCCCTGCCTGGGGACAGCCAAGTGACAGGGCCACCCGTGCCCACAGCAGATGTGGGCTTGATATTTTTGAGTCTGTAAGGTTTTCTGTCAGTGGCTGATTTTCTGCTCTTGGGAAGATTTCTTGAGAGAGTTTCTTTTAAGGACAAGTTCTTATAAATAACCATAACTTTTCTAAGTGAACAATATTTTCTTCTCATCACATTTCTAAGTTTCTCATAACAACCCTCTCTCAGGTTTTGTTTCTGTTACTTAACCAATGGAGAGAGGTGTCCATTCTGTGGGCCAATAATGTGCTTTTTAGAGCAGCATGTTATAAAAAGGCTGGATGAATTGTAAATAAAGCCTTGTGATCTTTCTTCTGCCTTGAACTGGAGTCAAGCATGTTTATTCTGTGTCCAACAGTGACAGCAGTCACCGTGTGTGTGCCCAGGCTCTGTGCTGGCCTCAGGGCAGCCAGGGCCACTCTCCAGCCCCATTTGAAGCCCAGTGCCTGCAGTGGGACCGCACAGAGCTGTGCCTGCCCTGTGCCCTCCATCTGTCCCTTGCCCTGGTTCCAACAGGAGACCTGAGCATCTGAGCTTCATCCCTTGTCCCCATCACCCTCCTGCCCCCAGGAAAGAGGAGATGCCTCCAGCCAGCACAGGGAATGGTGCTCAGCAGCCAGGGCTGTGGATGGGACAATGGAAGCATGAGAAGAGTCTAATTCCTTCAGCTGGAGCACCCAGGCAGAGATTTGGTGTCTGGGAGGGGTCAGAGGCCCCTTTGCACCTCCCCAGGAGGGAGCAGAGCCCACAGCCAGGTCTCTGCTTGAGGAGCTGCTGCAGCTTTTGGTGCCTGCTTGACTTGGGCTCTGGCCACATCCCAGCTCAGCCACTTCCAAGTTCTTCCCAAGGCCTTGTTAAACCAAAGTGGGCAGCAGCTGAAGGCAGCAGCACCAGCAGCTGTTCCAGGCCCCACAGGAGCCCTGTTTGCCGTATCAGGCACCAGCTCAAGGCTCTCTTTGTCTTGCCAAGAACAAGTGCTAAGGCAAAGCACGGGCCTCGTGTGCCAGGAGGTACAAATTGGCATCTTTAGCCACCCCCAAAATAACCCAAACTTGTTTGACATAACAAGGTGATTAAATCAGTGAGAGAAACCCTGCTGCTCGAAGCCAACAGGACACAGTGACATAAAAGGAGTTTCAAATCCCAGCTCAATTAGGGAGGGATGCAGAGGGGGAGGGGGACACCAGTGTGGGCTTCCCAGAGCTCACTGTGCCATGCCAGCAGTGCCAGGCTGGGGCAAACGGGGGGTCTGCATCTACCCACAGCTCCAAGGGCTGCCTCATCTGCCTGATTCCACCCATTCTCAGCCCCCCAGCTCGTTAGGGCAGGCAAGGACACTGCTGCCATGACTCAGTGACCTGCCACCCCCTCCCACACCCACTGCCCACGTGTTCTCCTGCTGCCACACTCTTGCAGCAGAAATTGGGTGTGCTACAACTGCTGTTAACACAGACGTGTTGGGCTCTGTCAGCAAGGAACATTTTGGCAGAGAGTTTTTGCTTCTGCCTCACCAGGCAGGGGCAAAAAAACCCCCCGGAAGATGCTGCACAGCACATGGATTTGGCAGGAAAGGGAGGGAATTTGCCAGGATGGTGGGAAGCACCCACAGAGGGTCCCAGGCTGGAGCAGGAGAGCAGCTCCACACCACAGTGCAGGGGAGCATCAGCCAAGCATGAGCATGTGGGTGAGAGCTCCAGAATCCAACCTGCTCCCAACACCAGCTGTCCCAGGAGCTCCCCAAGATCCCAGGGGACATCCCAGACCCCCCAGCCCTGCACTGCTTGGGGAGAGCTTCAGGGACCTGCAGAGCTCACCCCGTGCCCCCTGTGCAGACACTTCCAGCAGATCCTTGATGACCTTCACAGGTTGTCTCTGCTTGGCCAGCTCCTGTCCCCGGTGATTTGGAGCCTCTCTGGCTCCTGTCATGCAAATGCAGGGCTGGTAAATCTTTGGCCAGCAGTAATTCACAGCCACACAGCGCAGGGACTGAAGATAAGGAAGGGGTCTGAAATCCAATAGTCCCTAAACACTTTCAGGTGCTGCCTTTGCCTTTCTATCTTCAGGCTTCAGGGACAAATAATTCCTTACAATCTGTGTTCCTGGCTCCTCTCTCCTGAACTCTGGAGAAGGATTTCAGTCAGGTCTAGCACAACCCATGGCCATTCGTCATAAAATTATTTTCATTCATTTATCTCCATTCTGCCTTTTCAAGTCCTTTCCTTGCGTGCTACTTCGGCCAAATTCCCAATTCCCTGAATTTATTATCACTATAAAATGGTTGCCTGCTCCACAGCATGACCTAGACACGCACCCCACTGCGATGCTTTAAAGGCCTTCGTCTGTTCCTATGGCAACTGCAAGAGGAGGCAAGCGCTGCAGCCAGCCCTGGATGGATCCTGCATGGATGCTGCCGTCCCCTCCCGCCTGCCAGGAGGCCACAACAACGCTGGGGATGCACGGTGCTGGAGCAGGCAGGGCAGGAACAGATTTTCCTGGTGTTTTCTGTCCCCTGCTCACCTCGTGGCAGCTGTGCCGTGGCCACACGTGGCCAGGAGGATTTGGCAATGCTGGAAGAGCTCAGCTTGTCCAGAGGGGCACAGGCTGGAGCTGGGATGGAGATGCAGGCACAGGGATCTGGCAGGCCATGGTGACACCCAGCTGTGGCCCTGCTGGGCTGCTCACTCTGATGTGCACCCTGACTGTGCTCCAGGTGAGCACCTCACACAAACCCACTCCCTCCAAAGCAGGCAGCTCAGCCCCAAAAAGCTGCTTCTGCAAATCCTACTGCCTTCAACCTGTTGATAGACACTGAGGCCTTTCCTTTCATTAACTGATGTTATTCTCTTTTAATTCTTTATTAATCAATTCCCACATCAGCCACTCCATCAGTTTGCCCGGGATCGAAGTGGAGCTGACAGGCCTGTAATTATCCAGGTCGTCTCATTTATCCTTTTTAAACATTGGCAGAGATCTCACCTGGGAAATCAGCAGAGCAGATTCAGTTCTTGCTTTTGACACAGACATGATTTTGTTTTTCCTCCTGTGATGGGTCCCAGCCCTCAAGCTGAGGATCCTGGGGGGGCTGCCAAACCAGCACTGTGCACACTGCCATGAGCACCCTCACTGGCTGCTGCAGCATCCCAGCTTTCCTTTAAAACTGGGGAAGCAGCAGGGAAGGGCTCCCCACCCTCTGTGCAGCACAGGGCAGGTTCCTCTGCTGCTCACAGAGCACCAGCTGAGCTGCAGGGGAGGCAGCTCTCAGCTTTCACCACATTACACAGAGCATTTCCTGAGCACCCCCTGCTCTGGGAAGGCTCAGGAAGCTTTCCCCCATTTTCCAGTTTGAGAAAAGCTGTTCAAAAATGAATCAAAGTTTAACAAGCGGGGCAAATTGGATTATTTCCTTCTGGAAATAAGCTGGGGCAGGGGGTACAGATTTCACCACTCTGGGTGGTCCTGGCCTGACATCCTCATGTGGCTCAGGGTGACAGGAACATCCCCACAGCTGGCCATGGCCGTGGGCTCAGCCCCAAGGGGAAGGTGATGGGCAGGACCCCCCTGTGTCCCCCTCCTTCTGAGGGCAGTGACGTTGGGACAGCAGCCATCCCTCAAGGATTCACAGCTGCTGAGATTTCCCTGGTCAATCCTGCCCAGGCTGAGCTTTCCCTGGTCCATCAAGATCCTGTGAAGCTGCAACAGCAAGAAAATGAGCAAAACATCTTCTGCAGGCAGCAGACATCCATGCAGCATGTAACTTACAGCACCTATAAATCTGCCTGCAGCATCTTCTGAGGCCAGGCTGCTTTTAACACCCATCAAAAGACACTGGAAAAGGGAGCTGGAGAAGAGAGGCAATCCTCTGGAGACGAGCCCTGGCTGCATGCAGGGGAGGCAGCACACTCACACCCCCCTTGCCTCTGATCCAGCTCCCCTTTGCTTCCAATTTTACACTTAGCAAGGATGCTGCTTATTCAGGCAGAGCCTTGAGCAAGTGGCCCAGCCCCTGGGCTCGTGCTGCAGATGGTGCAGAGCCCTGAGAGAGGCTTGGGAAAAGCTTCCCCTCCTCTGGCAGCCGTGGCACGCTGGCAGCAGAGAGGGGCAGGAAAGCCTCTGCTCGCTGCCATCTGGCAGCCACAGCTCGGGCAGCCGGGGCTGGAGGTGAAGGGGAGAAGAGTTTCTCTGTTTGGTCGCTTGCAGGGAGGAGGGGGAGGTTAAACTGTGAGAGAGAGCCTGTTTGCCAGCCCGGCAGGAGCACTGGTGACCTCTGCTCACCCCTGCCCGAGCTGCTCCCCGAGGGCAGATGACAGCACAGGGTTCTTTGGTGCTGGGATGCGCTGCGAGTGAGAGCAGGCATCACCAGACTCCATCCAATGCTTGTTGAACTCCCTCTGGGAAGCAGCTTTACACCAAAGGATTTGTGTGGGATTGCTGCTCGGCAGCAGAAGGGTTTGTTCTGAGCAGGGGGATACCAGGGGATGAGAAAACGTGGCATTTTAAAGCCCAAGGCTGCCCGGGGCTCTCTGGCATTTCCCTCTTGCTGCTGCTTTGTAATCCTGGCCTGTGCCTCCCAGCAGGTCCCAAAAGCACGGAGCCAAAGGGCAGGCAGGTGTGTGGAGGAGGTGATCCCTCCGTGAGGATGTTCTGCAGGGACTGCTCAGCACTGCTGCAAGGAGGAAGGGAGGAAGGGAGGGAGGCAGCAGCAAACCCCACAGCAGCGTTTTCCAGCCAGGAAAGCCTGGAAAAGGCAACAGCCTCCAAGGAAGTGTTTGTGTGCATGGCTCCCAGGGCACTGCTCCCAGGAGGCTGGAATTTGGGTCAAGGAGGAGATGGAGTCAGCTGCCTGCCTTTCCCCCAGCTGAGGGCAGGTTTGGAGGGTCCCAGGGCACGGGAAGGGATCCTCATCCCTGGGCATCCTGGGGATGGTCCCATCCAGCACACGGAGCCCCAGGTGTGCAGAGCCCACACCCAGCTGGCAGGTGAGTGGCAGCACTGTCAAAGCAACCTCCCATTGAAGACTCCTGAAGGTGACGTTCCTGCCCATGCTCAGGCTGCTTCATTTTTCACCTCTCCTGGCTCTGAGCTGCTTTCCAGCTGGCCTTGGGGGCTCCTCTCCCTGTTTCCTGCCTTCCCTGTCCTTTCACCACAGCGCTGGCTGCTCTCTCTCCAGCATCACGAGGGGCTGGCTGGAGGCAGCAGGGACACAGAGGTGAGGGAAGGTCACCAGGATTCTCCTGGTGGAGCCCTCAGCAGGGAGGGAGTGCAGGACCACAGCCCAGCCCAGAGCAGCTCCAGCAGTGTGCCAATCCCAGCTCACACTGCAGGGCACAGCAGGGACAAAACCAAACAGGCTGTGAGCACGGCAGCCAGCACTTCCATGGATCCCCATTCCCAGCACAACAAACCCCATCACATCCCGCAGAGGGAGCCCAGAGCTGCCTGAAAGGCCCTTAAAAAGCTTTGTTCAATACCTGTGTGGATGTTAAAAAGCCTGGCATCGATTCTCTTTGCACATCCCCACCAGCCCATCCCTCCCCGACCTCCCAAAGCCCCAGGGCTGCCCCTTGTGCAGTTTATGTAACACACTCAGTGCAGCAAAACTGTGCAGAGGCACTTGCTGAAAGCCCTCCTGAGCACACCTAAAGCTGCTTTAGATGGGAGATACAGGTCACAAACCCCTCACAGGGATATTACAGCCTGTGCTCTTGGCTCACAGGCTCTTGGCACTACCCAGCAACCTTCCCAGGAATTCAGGAGTGCCGAGGATTTAATAGCTGCAGGGATGAGACTGAAAAATTAATGGGCTTTGTTTGGTAGCTTCCTGCCACTTGTGGGAAACAAAGTGGTTTCAAACACCACGGCTTTTAGAGCTGGGTATTTTTAAAACCAAGAAGTGAAGGAGATTTCCAGCTGACATCAGAGCGGCGAGATGAGCTTGGGAAGAGCTGGGGAAGGAGATGGAGGCTTTGGAAATGCTCAGCCCTTCTTCCCTCCCACAGCAGCACTGGGAGAGAGTGACAGAGCCTTCAGCCTCACAGGGTCTGCATCACACAGCTCTGTGCTGGCCCTGGGTGGGATGTGACCCCCGTGATTGTCACCTCTCTGGGGTGCCGAGGTTTTGTGCAGGAGCATAAAAGGTTTGGGGCAGGAGCAGAGAGGTGTGTGGGGGGTGAGCATCACCCTGCTCACCTCAGGCTGGGATTTGGGGCAGGGTGAAGAGCCTCGACCCCCAGCAGGCAGCTGCTCACCTGTGGATACACAGCCCAGCAGCTGGAGGAGCATTTCCCTCATTTACAGCAACTTCCCAGGACCCCAGGTCAGAACTGAAAGTTGTTGCTTTTTGAGAAGCTATTCAGACCTCTACAGAGGAGCACACACCATCTCCACAAATTCCAGCTATGTTGAGGGCAGCAGGATCAGAGAATATGTCCTGACCACAAATCCATCAATCTCTTCAGGAGAGAATCAATTTTTATGTGCTCGTGGCTGTGGGGATTATTGTTGACCTTGTGTGATCATAAATAGAAGGCACTTTTGGCACAGTCCCTGCTTTCATCTGGCTCCTCTTTATCTTCCTCTCTCTCTCCACTTCCCTGTTTTTGGAAGGTAGCTGCCTACTTTGCACCTGCCTACAGCAATCTCCTTTGGAAACATCCATGCATCTTCATCTGCTAAAGGCAGCATCCTATCAGAGACTCAGAGTGGTTTGGGTAGGAAGGCGCCTAAAGCTCAGCTCATTCCACCCCCTGCCATGGGCAGGGACACCTCCCACTGTCCCAGGGTGCTCCAAGCCCCATCCAGCCTGGCCTCAGACACTTCCAGGGATCCAGGGGCTGCCACAGCTGCTCTGGGCACCTGTGCCAGGGTCTCACCACCCTCACAGGGAACAATTCCTGCCCAGCATCCCACCTAACCCTGCCCCCTGTAAGGGGAGCCATTCCCCCGTGTCCTGTCACTCCATGGCGTTGTCAAAAGTCCCCTTGGTGCTGCTGGGCTCCATCTCCATGGGGGAACGCAGTGCTTGGATTCACAGGGGCAGGACACAGCCAGGTGTGGGCATGGGGCACAGAGCAGCCTGGCCATGCCCCCACACCCTCACCATGCCCCCACACCCTCACCATGCCCTCAGACCCCACCATGCCCTCAGACCCTCACCATGCCCCCAGCCCTCACCATTCCCGTTTACCCCTCCCCAGAGCTGTGCTTTTTGTCCACACTGCAGGCACCGATGGATGTCCCTGGGCCCAGCAGGGCTGTGCACTTTGGGGTGTTGGAATGGCTCCCACAGCTCTCCCCTCCTCCAGCCCCCACAGCTGCGTGTCAAAAACGAGGTTCACTTTCTTAGAAAAATTTATAAGTTTAATAAAAAATAAGAAGACGATTAGGAGAGAAAAACAAAGCAGAAAGTTCTCAGGCGAGGGTGCCTGAGAGAGCACACCTCACCCCTTCAGATCCCTTGTTTGTAAGGATTTCTGTGTTACATATTCAATAGGCCCTAATGCATTATTCAAACATCCCTTTGAGTTCAGATGTTCTCTTGGTTTTGCCCCCCCCACCTGCCCCATTTCACCAAATTAACATTTTATTACTTCTTGTAGATAAAGTTCTTGTTGGAGTCTTTTTGTCATCCTATGTCTCATTCTTCTGATACCAGGGGATCAATAAATTCCTTCTTGTACCTTTTGGTTCATGGCTATCTTCTTCTTAGTTAATTCAGGAGTACAGGAGGATCCCCCCTGTACCTTCTGGTTAGACTGGTTTTTTCAGATGTTACAAAAAACCAGTTCTTGCTTTTAACACTATGTTACAACTCCAAAAAAAAAAAAAAATGCATTCATCACATTTATAAACTTCTGCTAATAATAACAGAAAATACAGTAAAACCTTCCCATATTATACATATAGCATTCATTTTAATATTCGAGAAAAGCCAACTTTGTAAAATGCATTTATAACACGCAGCACCCCGGGATCATCAGCCAGATCCACTCACAATCATCATTAACTCCTGGAAATTGGGACAACTGTGGGCAGCCAGGGCAGCTCAGGTCCCAGCCAGCCCTGCCTGTTCTCCGGGTGCTCAGCCCAGGGCTGCCTTTGCCTCCTTCTCCAGCACCCACCAATCAACTGAACAAAGAAGGAAGCAGCAATTACAGCCTCTCCAGCAGCCTGCTCACCAGCCTCTCCCCAATGGAAGCTCACACCCTCCCTGCTACCCCAGGCAGCCTCAGAGCACAAGATCCCCAACTATTGTTCATCCTCTGCTCATCTCCACCCGCACCTGAGCCAGCCTGAGCTTCCCAAACCCCACGGACAGGCTCTTCCACAGGGCAGCTGGGGCAGGGCACTGCTGTCATCCCCGGCTCTGACCCGGGGGTTTCCATTCTTCCCACTCACAAGGACACTCTGCAGCCTCTCCCAGAGCATCTCACCTCATTCCTGGGAGCATCACAGCAGCTTTCAGCTCTGGGATGAGCCACGAGGCTGGATCGTGTTTCACATAAAGCATCAAGCCCTTAAGGATCCCACAGGAATGAGGCAAGGCACAGGTTCTGTGAAATTACTGATGGGGAAAAAAAAAAAAAAATTACAGACCCATCTCCTGCACAGGCAGGAAGGTCTTTGAAAGTTGGAGTGCCTTGTAAAATCTGGGTCAGTTTTGTGAGATTATTTTGAAGGAGTGGAAAATCATTCTGACAACATCAAACTACCCCATTTTGGCTTTTTTTTTTCCTCTCTCAATGAAGTGCCTTGGAATGACTTTTAGTTCTTTATAATCTAGTGAAGTTAAATCAAAGTTAGACCCGAATAAAATGCCCCAAATGATTGGTGACAGAGCAGTGAACTCTCTCTGTGGAGCTGGCGGGGAGCAGCCGGGTCTCTCACCAGGCCAGCACTGCCACAACTCATCAAGAGAATTAAATCACCCCTTCCCTCTCCCCTGCTCCTTCTTTAAGCCCAATTCCCTTCTCTTTCCAGGCCAGCAGAGAAACAGAGAACTTGAGAGTTCTCTGAGAAACAGAAAAACCCTGAGAAACAGAGACCAGGGAGTTCTGTTCCCATCTGGGAACTGCTGGGACTCTTTATGGGATGGGAATGAGAAAATATTGCATTATGGCAGAGCAGCAGCCCCAGCTTGGGGAGGAAGCTGGTGACACTGCTCTGTGCCCAGGGAAGGTCCTGCTGCCCCCACATTCCCAGCACATGCCAAAGCCACCATCCCACGTGATGAGACCCACCTGGGGACAGGGATCTGTGTGACAGCACGGTGTGAGGGCCCTGGGCATCACCAGGATTCACTGCTTCACTGCAGATCCCACCTGGAGCATCTCTGCCCCTTACCCACCACCCCTCTCAGGAGGGACTGAGCCCCATTCCCTGCTCTGAGCTCCCCCAAACAGCCTGAGCAGAGCAAGGTGAGGAAAAGGGTACAGCGGTGGCAAAGGGGACAACAAGGCCACTCCAAAGGGGACAACAAGGCTGTGGGTCACCCCAGACCCCTCAGGGAGAGCAGGGGATCACTCCAGACCCCTCAGGAAGGGCAGGGGATCACCCCAGACCCCTCAGGGAGGGCAGGGGATCACCCCAGACCCCTCAGGGAGAGCAGGGGATCACCCCAGACCCCTCAGGGAGAGCAGTGGGTCACCCCAGACCCCTCAGGGAGGGCAGGGGATCACCCCAGACCTCTCAGGGGGCTGCAGCTGCCCCACCTGTGCGAGGCCCTGCTCCTGCAGAGAGGGCCCCCAGCCCAGGGTGCTCTCATGGCCACCTCCTCCAGCCCCCTCCCCGCACAGCTCATCAGGCTCTGCCTGTCAGGACAGCAGAGCAGGTGATAATTTAATTTCCCTTGCAAATGAGCCCACGTTCCTTCCCCATCCCCAGCACCTCATCAGCAGAGCCATCATCCCCACCCCACTCACTCCAACTCATCCCCAGCCCTGACAAAGGCATTCCCACCTCAGCAGGAGCCCTCGCTGTCCTCTCAGCATCTCACTGCAGACAGCTTTGCTTACCAGTGAAGTTAGTACAGTTAACTATTAATATGAACAAGAACAGCTTGCTTTTCAGCAGCCGAGGTTCCCTAAATCATCATCCAGCAGCAGCTCCTGGAGTCCATCCCTGTGTGCATCCGTGCCTGGGGATGGGATAACACAGGAGGTGCCTTACTCAGAGAAGGGGCTTTTGGGTGTGGGAGAAGGGCTGAGGTGTGAGATGTGGGTGCAAGAAACTGGAAAACCCCAAGAGGTCCCATCCCAGCACAAGGAATCCCCAAATCCCCACCACTCCTCACAGGGAATATTTCATCCCTCTTTCCTCATCCCTTGCCTTCCTCCATCGAGGCTTTCCCAGCCTCACTGCAGGGTCCAAAATCAGCCAGCCCAAACCCACGAGCTCTGCTGAAGCTCCAGCTGCTTGCAGCATCCCTGGGAGCTCTCCTGGTCTTCACAGACCAGCTGCTTTAAACTACACCATGCTGGAGCAGAGTCATTAAAAACAAGCCTGAAACCTTCCCAGGGAGCTCAGAGCAAAGCCCAGGCTGCAGAAAACTCCAGAACACGAAGACTGGGAGCTCCTGAGTCCCCTCCTGGTCAGGGGATGGGTGCAGGCCCGGGTGGGGGTCACAAGGGGCAGCCACTGGGTGATGGTGTCACCTCCTGAGGTGCCACCTGCCCCTCTGGGGTTAATGCACAGACCCCAATGGCATCAATTCAGATCCCAGCAGTCACCAGCTCCCAGAAAGCTGTGATCCTGCCCTGCCTTGGCTGGAAATCCTGCAGGGAATAGAGAAGGAGCCATTTAGAGGGGGATTCCTTCTGCCCCTCCAGAGCTTTCCTCACCCTGACCCAGCCCAGCCCCTTGGTGCCCCCCTACAGCTCTGCCCTGGATTTTTAAGGCACTGGGGAGCCCTGACACACCAGAGATGGGCTCCTCCCTGCAAAACAGATGGGGACCAGGAAAAGCCAAGAGAGCCAGCAGGATCCAGCCCCACTTTCCTTAATTTCTGTTGAATAATTAAACCCTGGGAAGTTAATACTTTCTGCTTAAAAAACACCAATTCCAGTGTTTGTAATTACTGTTTTATTGAAGCATTAAAAATTAAAGGGCATCCTGAGGTTACAGTGAATATGAGAGCTGTGTTCAGCCCCAGCAAGGGCAAGCTGAGCTCTTCGGCACCAGCCCAGCACTGGGGAGTGGCACAGCCCCTCAATCAACCCCCAAAACCTGGGGTTCTGGGCCACAAGCCCCACCCAGGCTGGCTCCTGAGACTCAGGCTGCCTCCCTGAGGAGAGAGCCCCCAAACCATCACCCCTGTGGCTGTCAGCACCCCCCAACCCTCCCCTCAGGGCACAGGGTGGGGATAGCAACTCCCAGAGGAGCCTCAGGCCCCCAGCCATCCCTGCTCCTGCAGCCAGGGTCACCCCAGAGCCTCCCAGCTGCAGCAGCACAGCCCAAATCTCACCTCCAGCAACACTCTCTAGGCTCCAGCTGCTCCCACCCTTCCTGCACCGTGGAATGGGCTCACTGGAGGCCAGGCTGGCCCCATCCCACTGTGTCCAGACCCCTGGGAGTAGGGAACAAGGACAGAAAGGTGTTTCTAGTACCACAGCTGTGAGGAAACCTCCTCTCCCCCCTGAACTACAAGCTCCCATCCCTTTGCCATCAATTCATCCCATCCCAAGGGGAGATAATCTTGGGATCTGCAGCCAGAACCTCTGCTGGCCCTGCAGGGCATGCCTGGGGTGGGAGGGTGCCCTGATATGGGGCCATTCCCTCACCCCAGAGCAGGGGGACACAGCCAGTGCTGTGTCTGACCAGGAAGGTGACAGCAGACAATAAAGGGCTGGGAATGCCAGAGTGTTTCCATGCTCATGGAACGGGGGAGTGGGCACGTGCAGACTCACCAGCCCTGGGGACGTGCTCAGAGCTGCACATGGAGGGTCCCTCTGCCAGCTGCTGGCAGGGAGGTGCTGCTGGATGTGGGGGAAAAGAGGGGAAGAGACACAGAGCTGCTCCTGGGGTGCTGGGCAGTGACCCTCAGACCCCACCACCCCACAGGTGCCAGCCTGGGCTGTGCCAGGAGCAAAGCTGAAAGGGCCAGAGGCATCCTGGAGTGTTTGAAACTGTGTGGCCCAGGGAGCACGGCCCGTGGGAAGGGTGACAAAAGCCACCTCGGTCCCCTCTGAGGACACCTCCCTCCTGAAAAGTAGAGACTCAGCCCCGGGGCGGTTGTGGCCTCTCCTGTTTTCCCCAAGTCCTATTTCAGGAAGTGAAATGAACACAAAAGCCAAACAGGAGATGTTTTGCTGGGTTTGGGTGGGGAGGAAGAACAGTTCAGTGCTGCCAAGCCCAGAGCATCCCCCAGTGCCCCCTGCTGCTCCTGCTGCCCCTCATCCCAGCCCTCCTCTTCCCTCCCAGCCTCCTCTCAGGAGTCTCCTCGTGCTCCAGTTCCACCCTCAGCTGCTCCAGTGTTCCTGTGCCACTCCCAGGCCTGGCTGCTGGCAGCCTGTGTGGCTGAGGGCTCAGAAATACCCAGCAGCTCTGTCCTCACCCCGTTACCCCAGTTTGGGCTGCTCTGTTCCCCAGTTTGGGGATTTGCTACTCCAGTTTGGCCCCTGATAACCCATGTGGGGATGCAGTGGGGCTCAGCCTGCTCTGGAACATTTCCCAGCCATCCCATGCCGTGTGCATCCCCATCCCTGTGGGAATGGGGACCAGTGGGAAGCCTCCATGAACTCCCAAACTGGATTCCACGGCGGTCAGTTCCAACTCCCATCAGTCCCCATGGCAATAACCCTCCTCCCTCCCCATCCAGGGTTGTAGGGCACTGCCAGGGGTTCCCAGAGCAGCCCAGCACATCCCCCAGTTCCCCCAGCAGCTCTGCCCTGCCAGCAAACCAGCACAACCAGCACAGCTCTCTCCACTGCCGGGCTCCCGAGCAGCCGGATGAGGCACAACCTTCCTGCAAACTCCACGAGAATCCAATTTCCTTCCCTCTGCCCACCCCTCTCCCCCATCCCTGCTGGCTCCCCACTGCTGTCAGCTGTTCTGGGGCTGCCTGGCAGGTACTTGGCGCTCTCCCAAGCCCAGGGTTGCAAACCATCCCCGCAGTAGCAGAAGGAGACGAGCTTTGTAAAAGTGACGCACGGCAGATGCAGATTAATTTTATTTTACAGTCCTGCTGAGGCTTTTGAGCGAGTCACCGATACGGGACTAAAAATACCACCAGGGGCCTCGAATTTTTATTTTTTTCCTGTTCAACAACACTTACAACAAAAACACCCAGCCAAAATAGCAGCTACAAAACCGGCTGAGCCTCTGGTGGGCGATGGAGGAGCTGGGGGTGGGCAGGTGAGAAGGCTCTGCCAGAGGAGGAGGAGGATGAGGAGGAGGATGCTGAGGAGCGTTGCCCTTCCTCTGCAGCAGAACAGGCTTCCAAGAGAGATAACCCCAGGATCTGCAGTGCACAATTCTCTGCAGCTTTGGATGATGCTGAGCCAAGCGTAAGGAGCATAATCCTCTATTTTCTGTGCTGCTGAATGTTGGCAGTGTGATTTTGTCAGTGAATTTGTCCTTTCTGGGGACATTTAATGGAGCTTTGTCTGACTGCTTTAATGCATCCAGGACACTGGGCATCCAAGATTCCCTTGTGGCCATGCTGGGAGCCAACCTTTGGGGAGAAGCCTCTCTAAGAGTTCATCTTTCAGCCTCCAGGCCAATTTTCAACAGAGCATTGGCAGCATCTTTCCCAGTGCCTGGGGAGGAGCCAGGCAGGGGTGGGGATTTTATCTCCCATGGCTCTGGAAGCAATTTCCCCAAGGTAACAGCAAAGGTGTGCTGGGATGCTCCCACAGGAGCGTGGTGAGCAGGAGAGGGGTGCAGGGAAGAGGTTTAGGTTTTGCTGGTTGGGATTTAGGGAGCAGGAGTGCAGCAAGGAGGGTTTGAAGGCAGGGCTGGACACAATCCTGAGCTGCTCCTGGGATCTGAGGGATCCAGAGCCCCTCCTGTGATCCAGAACAGAGCAGGAGGAAAGAGCTGCTCCATATCCCTGCCGAGGCCACCTGGCACTTGGCTGACGTGCCCAGGAAAAGAAGGACAAGCAGATGTTTTCAGCCAGGCTCTTTGCAGCACGGAGCAGCAGAGGGGAAGTCCCTGAAATGTCCCTGCACTTTGGTTTTCCAGCAGGAACCTGCTCAAACAGCAGCACGAGCAGCAGAATTCGCAGCGCTCCTGGAAAAGTGGTGATGATGAAATTCAGCCAGGGGTCACTGGGTCACACAGTGGTGTCCCCTCACCTGTCCCCCACCCTGGGGAGCAGCAGGTCAAGGGGCCCAGACCCTCCCCCAGGGGATGCCCAGTGGTGCCATTGCACGTCCTCCCCTTTGCAATGCAGTTAAAGAGACACAGTGCAGTTGAGCTTGGGGGGAGAGATGATTAACCATTATAACCCCAATTACAGCTCCTAAGTGGGATTAATTTGGGCAGTTAATTAAGTGTGGAAATTTGTTGCCTCCCACTTTTCTTCTTTGCTCCCAAGCCCAGTCCAGGCCTGGCCACACCTGGGCACAGCTGGAAGGGCAGAGGGCTGTCACTGCTGTGGTGACACAGAGATTGTGGTGCCACTGGCACTGCTGCTGACAGCCAGAGGGGCTCCACTTTAGCCCCCAGCCACTGCCTCTGTCTGACCCAGATGCAGAAATGGCAAAGGGTGGGGACAGGAACCAAGAGAGCTCAGACTTCAGTGCCAAACCTGAGCGAGCCTTTGCAGAGGGACAGGAATGTCACAAGAGCCTGGGGACACCCAAGGAACATCTTCTTGCTGATGCCCTGAGGGTCTGGTGTCTGAGGAACCCTGCAGGTCAATCTGGTGCAACATCCTCCTTTGTTTCCAGGGCAAACCATGCAAGGAAATCCCAGAGTGCCAGACCTGGTGAGAGAGAGGGACATGGGGCAAACCACACCCAGGGCTCAGTGGGCAGCAGAGGTGGGGGATTGGGAATGCTGATGCCTTGGGAAGGCTGAGCTGGAACAGAGACTGGACAGAGCCAGAGAACAAAGTAGATAATTATTGAAAGGCCTTTAGGGTACACCTTGGGCAGAACAAGAGCCTGGCCAGGGCTACACCCAAGGTGGACTAAGAATGGTCATAAGAAAATGGCTGACCAGTCACGAGGTCTCACATTCTTATAAGTTTTGTTCCATTTGCATTTTGGGGTTTCATTATCCAATTCCAGCTGCAGGTTGTGAGGTCCCACCCTTCTTGTTCCTCCCTCCAGCCACCCTTGGTTGTGCTTTTGTGCCTGAAAGTTGTCCCTGGTGTGCAGCAGGAAAAGGATTTGTGTTGTGTCCCTGCTGTGTGCAGAGCTGAGTGACCCTGCCTGTGAGCTCAGAGCTGCACCCTGGGCAGCACAGAACCTGAAATACAGGAAAGATAAAACTGAAGGCATCAATGCCAGGAGAGGGGAAGCAGCAGTTCCAGTGCCCAGGCTCTATGCAGCAGCCAGGGGTGCCTTTCCCTGAGGAAAGCATTGCTGGAAGTACAGACCAGGATCTCCCCCCTTCTGCAGGAGAAGGACATGGGTGGGATCCTGTGGGTCCAGAGGAGACCATGGAGATGCCCCAAGGGCTGGAGCCAGGCTGGGAGAGCTGGGGGTGCTCACCTGGAGAAGAGAAGGCTCCAGGGAGAGCTCAGAGCCCCTTGCAGGGCCTAAAGGGGCTCCAGGAGAGCTGGAGAGGGACTGGGGACAAGGGA
>VZUI01002785.1:0-14592 GCA_013401135.1 Cettia cetti
GAAAGGAAAGGAAAGGAAAGGAAAGGAAAGGAAAGGAAAGGAAAGGAAAGGAAAGGAAAGGAAAGGGAAAGGAAAGAATTCTGCTGGGATAGGAGATACTGTGGACATGGATCCCTTCACAGCTCCCCAAGTTCATGCTCAGTGCAAGCCCTGCAAGCATTAATGCAGTTGCTGGGACTGTATAAAGCTCATTTGCTGTTTCCCAGAGCACTTTTCCAAGGGAGGTTCATCCCCAGCATTGCTGCTGTGAGTGGCCACGGCTGGAAATGGAATTATTTCTGTCTGCTATTGAGCTGTGATGGGGTTTCATGTCCCTGAATATCAAACTGTGCCAGCAGCACAGTCAGGCTGCTGGGGACAGGAGAAGCTCGGTCTCTCCCTTCTGCTGAGCTCCTTCTGCCAATTTTCCAGCTACAGCTTGCAATTCCAGTGTGGATTTCCCTGGGACTTGGGAGTTCCAGGTATGGAGCAGCCTCCCTACAGAAATTATAAAATCTGGTGCAGTGCTAATGTTCTGAGGATCACAGAATCCTAGAAAAGTTTGAGGTTTGAAGGGACTTTAAAGCCCATCCAGTGCCACCCCTGCCATGGCAGGGACACCTCCCACTATCCCAGGGTGCTCCAAGCCCCAGTGTCCAACCTGGCCTGGGACCCTGCCAGGGATCCAGAGGCAGCCACAGCTGCTCTGGGCACCTGTGCCAGGGCCTGCCCAGTGAACTCTGCAGGAATTCTTGAGTTTCAGGTTCCCATTTGCTCCAGACGTGTCCTGGAATGGGGACAGGGTGGGTCCCTATCCCTGAAGTTGTGGCTGCTCAGCCCTGAGGAGGCTGCAGGGATCCCCCAGGGCAGAGGTTTGTGAGTGACATTCCCTGTGCTCTCTCCTTTTAGGAGTCTCCAGGTGCCAGCATTCCTGGGAGCACTGGCTGAGGGGAGGCCCCTGCCCAGCACAGCTCCATTCTCCTGAGCTCCCTTTGGGAATCCTTCCCTGTGTGCCACAGACACTCATCCAGCATCACCAGCATGCCCCCCTCAGCCTCCAGGAAAGCTCATTTTCCGTGGAATTAGCATCCCTTCCCTCCCCAGACAGGCAGTGCAGTGTGTGGACACCCAAAGGGTGGGAGCACAGGGGGCTCTGCAGAGCAATTCCAGCTTCTGAGGGTTTGAGCTGCTGCATTGCAGGACCACTGGAGCTGGGGAAAGAGCTCCAAGATTCCTCAGCACTGGAGCTCCTCAGCAGGAAGGTGGCAGAAAGCTTTGGATGGGGGAAGCTCCAGAACAGGAAATATTTCCATTCTCCGTTATATCCTAAGCCTTTCACAAGGAGCCTGGGCTTTGGCAGGTTGATTTTCCAGGGGGACAAACGCAGCCTTGGGAAGGGCTCCAGAGGCTCTGCCCCCCCCATCCCACACCCCCTTCCAAGGGGGAATGTGTCACCTGGACTGCCCGCCCCCAAAATCCAGGAACAGGCAGCAGCAGCATCTCCAAGGAAAGAGTCCTTGCAGCAAGAGAGTACAAATAAAATGGGATTGGCTTCCAACAAATTAAAATGACAGGGACACCATCTGGACAACAATTAAAGGGATGGTTTGAGCTCCAGCTATGCTGACACAGTTTGGGAACGGGCTGGTGAGACAGGGAGTCACTGGGGAGGATATTCAGATATCCTTGGGCAGGGCTGGAGGATTCCTGGATTATTGTAGTGGAGATGGAGTCTGTTCAAGCTGGGAAAAGATGGATTTGGGGACAGGGGTCCAAACTGTGCTTTGGTGCAGCTTGTGTCTGCTGCGGGTGTCTCTCTCTCCAGAGGTGCTGCTGAGGCTTTGGTGCTCCCTGGCATTCCATGGATCCTGCCAGGGTGATGCTCCTGTGGCTGGGAATTGGTTGCCTGTGTTCCCTTCAGCCACAGGAATAGAGCAAATCCACATCAGGAGCTAAATCTGCTGTAAAAGGCATTTAAATCTGCCTGTGACACATTTATCCAGTTTTTAATAGGTATTTTTAATTTTTGATGCAAGCTCCTAGGCTGGATCATTAATTTTACAAGTTCTTTGATCCCTGGTGTTATACCTGGGTTTAGCAAGCCCCTGCTATTCCACAAAGCATTCCTGGATGCACCCAGGGGTCCCATCCTCACCTGCTGCCTCATTGCTCTGTTGAGCCATTCCCCAGGCAGTGACACTGCCTGGGGCAGGGTTCCTGCAGCCCAGAGCTGTGACATTCCCTGGACATCCCCTGGAGGCTGAATGCCTCTGTGTGCCCCATTTTCCAGGATGGGAAGAGCTGTGGTGTGTTGTGCACACCCAGCCAGGTCCCAAACAGGTCATTCCCTGCTGGCCCAGCTCCCAGAGATCCTTTGGGATGGGGTCAGTCTGTCCAGAGCATCTTTCCCTGGCAAAGGAAGGCATCAATTCCTGCCTAAGGCTTTTGGGGCTGGGCAGGGCTAGCAGTGCCACAGAACAGATTTTGGACATTCCCCCCAGCCCATAAAGGGGGGAATGATGGTGCCTCCCCTTTGGGTCAGGTGGAAATTGTTCCCAGCCATCCAGCTCCTTCCCCCGCCACAGGAGTGAGGCCCTGGAGAAACCTCAGCGCTGCAGAAGCCACAGCAGCTCTGGGGATTCAGACAGTTGGTCCCCAGCTGAAAATCCCTCTGAAAAGCCATTTCTTCCCATTTAACTGCACAGGCAGAGGCACAAACCTGGCCTTTTCCCTGGATTTAAGCTGCCTTAGGCATCCCTTGGTGGCATTGAATGCTGAGCAAATGGTTCACTCTTTATTTCATTTCCCGGAGCCTCTCAGTGCTGGGTTCAGGGAGGAATGGGAAAAGGGCTGGGAAAAGGGCTGGCCAAGCTGCCAGCTGAGGAGCTGGGACAGAGATGGCTCTGGTGAATCCCAGCAGGGCAACCCTGGATGCAGAGCCCAGGAGCAGGACGGCCTGTGGGGCTGCCAGGGCTCTGCTCACTCAGACAGGGTTGCAGAGTTGGCTTTGCAGATCCATCCTTCAGTGACCCTGATTCAGGATCCTGCAGGGTCTGGAGATGATCCTGGTGCTCTGCCTGCCAGGCTGGTGGGGCAGTGCAGTGCCAGGTGTCTCTGGGGCTGTGGGGACAGGGGTGTCAGCGAGGAGGTGATGTTCACTTCAGCTGTAATCAAGCCCCTGCATAGCAGAATCCATGCCTTGGCTCCTCAGAGCAGCCTCTTCTCCAAGGCACCAACACCTGCAAAACCCCACTGAACCTGTGCAGGGGAACATTCAGAAATAGGTCTTTCCCCTAAATGAGGAGTTTTAGGAGTGAGGTGCACCCTGGGGAAGCAGAAGGACAGATCCCTGTTCACAGCCCTTCACTGGGATGGTTTGGCCGTTGCCGATTTCTCTGTGCCTCAGTTTACCAGGCAGCAGAGAGATTTGGGGAGGGGAGAAGCCAGCAGAGTCTTGGGAGCTGCCAGAGCCTCCTCTGTGGCTCCCCATGAGCAGTGGCTTGGCCTGGACTCCCCAGTGCCCATGTCCCTGTGGTCCCTGCTGGTGACACGGGCGGGTGGCACAAAGCTGCTGCAGCAGTGGCAGGGGCAGAAACCCCGGGACTGAGGGGGTCTCACCTGGCACCTTTGAAGGGCTTTTTTCAGATGCCACTCGAGCAGAGCCTTTGGAATCATCACCAGATGTCAAGGTCGCTGCTTCTGGTTTGGGGTGGGGACATCTCCCGTGGCACTGTCAGGATCCCAGCCCTGCTGCCCCAGGGAATATCCATCACCTGCAGGGCTCTGCTGAGGGACACTGCGTTCCTGTCCCCATGTCCCTGTGTGCCAGAAAGTGCCTTTCCTGTCCTGAGGCCAAGGCCAGGGCCCTGGCACAGTGAGCAGCCTGTGAGGCCAGCAGAGGGATGTCAGCAGTACCGGGAATTAAACCTGGTTGTCCTCTCCCTCTGGCTGGAATTCTCTGTTTGCCACTTCCCCTTGCCCAGACGTGGCTCCTGAGCCATCACAGCCTCAGCTCAGATGAGAAAGAGGTGCCAAGGCCGGGTTCATTAAATGGATCGTGCGAGGATGCTCCCTCAGGATCTGCACTGCATGTTCCCAAAAAGTCAGAGCTGAGGGAAGCAGGAGAGGAGGGGAGGGACAGGGGGGGCTGTGCCCCAGAGGGACGGGGCAGGATGGGTGGGAGGGAGCAGAGGGCAGAGGGTTTGGAGCTGGGGAGGAGCTGAGAGGAGCAGCTGCCTCCAGCCTTGGATTTGCAGTTCCCGGAGCCAAAGGAGCCACGGGCAGCCGTGTCCTGCTGTCCCTGGACAGCCGGGGGACCTGGGCACGGAGCAGGAGCCCAGCGGGAGGTGCTGCTCTCCCAGCTCTGGCTTCGGTGACATCGAAGTAGATCTGCAGG
Source organism: Cettia cetti (assembly GCA_013401135.1). Classification (NCBI taxonomy): domain Eukaryota; kingdom Metazoa; phylum Chordata; class Aves; order Passeriformes; family Sylviidae; genus Cettia; species Cettia cetti. The sequence continues at coordinate 4,376 of VZUI01002785.1, forward strand.
AGCCCTGGGAAGTCCGGCCTTGGAAACCCATCCATGGGGTGCCCCTCTGCCAGGGACCGTGGTGCTCCCGGGCCCTGGGGCTGTGCTGGGATCCCCAGACGGGGCTGGGAGGGACAGGGACACTCCGGGAGCAGCAGGGAAGAACAGGAGAGCTCAGCCCCCTGATCTGACCCTGGATGCCAGGAGTGCCCAGGGCACAGGGAATGTCCAGGGGCACAGGGAATGTCCAGGAACACAGGGAGTGTCCAGGACCACAGGGAGTGTCCAGGGGCACAGGGAATGTCTGGGAGCACAGGAGTTTCCAGGGGCACAGGGAGTGTCCAGGGGCACAGGGAATGTCCAGGGGCACAGGGCGTGTCCAGGGGCACAGGGAATGTCCAGGGGCACAGGGAGTGTCCAGGGGCACAGGGAGTGTCCAGGGGCACAGGGAGTGTCTGTGAGCACAGTGAATGTTTGTGAGCACAGGGAATGTCCAGGGGCACAGGGAATGTCTAGGAGCACAGGGAGTGTCCAGGGGCACAGGGAATGTCCGGGAGCACTGGGAGAGCAGCAGAGCTCCCAGGGCCAGGCAGGAGCTGCAGTTTTGGAATACTCTGGGAGCCCTCAGTGCCAGCACAGCCACTGCAGGATGAGAGCACTGCAGCTCCTAGGGCTGGTGCCAGCCTGGCTGAGGCTGTTCACTCTCCAAATGAAATGAGTTAAAGCTGAGCCGTGGTTTTGGCAGGCTGTGCTCAGCCCAAGGTGATGCTGGGCAGGGAGGGCTCGGCCAGGGGCTCTCTGGGGCACCCTGGGCCTTGCACCAGGTGGGGTTTGGGGGATGAGCTGAGCCAGGACCCCTCTGTCTGCCATGGTCTCCTGTTCACCCCCACTCCAAAGGGCTTCTGTGGCCTGGTCCCAGCTGAGGGGGACAAAAGGGAGGGACAGTGGCAATGCTGGGACAACAGCAGGACCCCCATGAGCATCATATGAAGCGACACTCGGAATGACAGGGCAGGAGATCGTGTAGCTCAGTGCCCAGGTCTGCAGAGTCCTGGCACCACTCACCAGTGGGGAAAGCAGCTGGGACCCAAATCTGTCTGGAATTGGGATGGGTTGGATAAGCAGGGAGCTGCTCAGTCCCAGCCCGTGTCCTGTCCAGAGCTGAGGGGTCACAGGCAGCTCGAGCCAAGTAAGAGCCAGGAAAAGAACTCCCAGAAAACATTGACATTTTGAATTTTCATTCTTTAGTAGTGCAGAACAGCACAAAGGCTTTCTGAAAATGTCTCCTTTATTTTGATAACAATTCTTGGGGGGGAAAATCCAACAAAAGAAAGAAAAACCCCAAGCTTTGGTAGTGAATTATATGTGTCTCATGGTCCTGAATGAACAACATTAAGATGTCATTTAGGAAAAGTCCTTCTAAATAAGCCATTAGAACACAAGCCTATTAAAAACATCTGGGATGAGGCAGTATTTTGTATTTTAGGATTATTCTTTTGGGCAATTTCTTTTTAATTTGCGAGGAAACACAAATCTCATTACTTTCCTTTCAACGAAATCTAATCCAGGGCGTGAGATTGTGTGAACAGCCCCGGGTGGGGAGGGGCAGGGACGGGGCTCTGGAACCGATTGGAATTGCTGCTACTTCCCGGAGGTACAAAGGACTTGGAGCAGTTTTGTGCTCAGCAATTCCTCACGTTTGCACATGAGGAGGGGACTGTGCCCTGTGGGACACAGCAATTCCTGCCTTTGAAATGGGAACTGTGTTTGCCCAGCACAAGCACTCAATGGAGCTCGTCACTGCTTTGTAAATTTGATTCCAGTGCTGCAGAAGTGAAAATGAGAAAATAGAGGGAGTTGGATGTTCTGTCCTGCTTTCCTCCTGGGGGAAGTGGAAGTGAGATGGGCTGAGGTTCCCTCCCTAAAGCACAGGGGTAACAACATCCCTGATTGTACAAGTCTGTTCCTCAGGGACTGCGGGGAGATTATCAGCCCCAGGACAGGCACTGCCTCCCAATGCAGCTCTGCAAATAGGGGAATGTTCAGTTTGTTAGAGTTTAAAAATACATGGATGCCCCTACTTTTTTCTATTTTTTTTTTTTTTTTTAAATCTGAGCCAAATCAGCACATTTGAATTTTTGCACTTTTCTGCCATGAATCGGAAGCTATGGAGGAAAAAAGAATTCTCATCTGTTCCAAAACAAACTGTTTCATTTTGAGTCTGAGCTTTTTCACTTAGTTCTGCCCTGAAGGTGTGGCAAATGTGCAGATTTCGGCTGGCCAGGCCCCAGCATCCACAGAAAACTCAAATCCAAACATTTCTTTCCAGCCTGGACACAGGGTGGGGGCAGCTGCTGGGAGCTGATGAGGTGTCTGGGAGAGGCTGGGTCTGCTCTGGGGAAAGCTCTGCAGGAGACACATTGCCTCGGCATGGCTCTTTCCCAGCCAAGCCAGGGGCACAGGAGCAGGGCCAGGGTTCGGGCAGGGATGTGCAGGGATTCCTCCCATCCTGGCATAGGAGCCCCAGGAGTGGGGTCACACCTGAGCTTCCCCTGTGTCCTCAGGGTCCTACCCCTGGCTCCCAAGTGCTTCCATTGCTCCCCTGAGGAGCTCCCAGGAGCCTAGCCCGGGCTCTGGCAAAGCCCAGGAATGGTCTTTCCAGCCCAGCAGTAAAAATATCCAGGGTTTGGGTTGGCTGGGAATCAGGAGGGACTCCTCCCACCCCATTCTGGAAGGGGCTTAGGAAGCTGATGGCTCCTTCAGGGTTCATTCCAGCAGCCTTCCAGGCTCGTTTCTCCACAGCTTTCCTTTGCTGGATTCCCCATCCTTCCTTTTGTCTGGCTCTCACTTTTCACAAGCAAAGGCTGGAATGTATGAGCTGAGGAAATGGCAGCAAAGCAAATCCAGAGTCTGGTTAAATACAGGGCTCTGGAGGGGGAGTCTGGCTTCTCCTCAGGTTCACTGCTGTCCTGCACTGGCTCTGGCATTTCCAATCTGCTTTTTTTTCCTCCTTGGATAAGGAGATGTGCTTTGATTTCTGCAGCCCCCATCAATGAGAGTAAGGCTGAGATGTTCCCTTAGGGCCTGGCAGAAGGAGATGGGATTAGACAGCAGCTCACACTTCAGGAGCTGTTGCTCAGCAGCCCTTGAGGGGTTGGAGTGGAGTTTTTAGGTGATTGAAGGGTTCAGTTTATTTCCCCTGTAAGAGAGCAGCAGGCCAGGGCTCTTGGCTGGTGCCACCTGGGTGTCACCTGAGCCACCTGAGCCCGAGGGACACCTGGGGTGCATTGCTGTGGGGTTTGCTGTGGGGAAGGGCTGACTCCTGTCTCTGGGGATGTCTCTGCTGAAGTTTATCTGCAATAACAGAGACCTGAAGCTGCTGCTTTTAGGTGTTTAGTGTGATTATTTCACCTTCTCACCCACAAATTGGGGGCTGGAATCACAGTGTGGAGGCCTGGCAGATGAAAGCTCTCCTGGTGACGTGTTGAGAGCACCAGTTTCTCCATCCCAGCAATGTTTGAAGCCAAACATGGCCCATCCCTGCAGTTCCTCTGCATGGAGAAGCTGCCCATGGAATGTTTCTCAGGAGGAACAGGGTTAGTGCCTTTGCTCAGCCAATGGAAGAGCTGAGCCTGGGGAGGGACTTGGAGTCTCCCAAGGAAAACATGCTGCTTTTGCAAATGTGGAATTCTGATCCCAGTGATGGAGGCAGGAAAATTCCCATGGATGGAGCTGGGCTGTCACTGAGGGAATCAGATAACTGGTGATGTCCTTAGAGTCTATTTCTCATTCTAATAGAAACCTTTTAAGGATCAGCTCCTACAGAAAGCTTCACCCTCCTGAGTGCAGGAAGATTGGATGTCACCCCCCCCCATGCTGGGGGGTTTCTGGGATGCAGCAGCCCATGGGCACAGCTCATTCTGCCACCCTTCATCTGCTGGCTGAGAAGGAGCTCTCAGCTCCGGGTGGCACAGACCCAGCCCCATCCCAGTTTGTCCTGCACTGGAGTGAGCCTGGCTGGGAGGGAGGGCTGGCCCAGACTGGGCTGGGTGTTTGGGCTGGGAGTTGCTGCTGGAACAGAGAGAGGCTCTTTTGAACCTTGCTCCTTTGGGTAATTACCAGGATGGTAATTTATGTGCTGCATTAATAATCAACTCTCTGCATTCCCTTACCTCTCCCAGCTCCTGCTCCTGAGGCCTCCGAGGCTTTGATGGGATGAGAGCAGCACAAATTAAGAAAATGGGCTGAAAGGGGAGGCTCTGAGGCAGGAGGGCCACAGACCCGTCTGGTTTTGCTCTAAAACAGATCAAACCAAGGGGTTTGGTGCTGCTTGGGCATTTCCCTCCCACGCTTTCAGGGAGGCACCTCCTCCACCTCCAGCAGCCCCAGCTCTGCTTTGGCTGATGGCTGTTCAGGAGCAGCTGGGATAATCCTCACCCCCAGGGAGGGGACAAACACTCTGTGGCACTGGCCAGAGTTCTTCACCCAGAGCACTCCTTGAGACCTCCCCAGTCCCTGACTGCTGCTGTCTCTGGGGCATCTGGGCATCCCAAAGGATGACTTTGGGAACAGCCAGTGCCTGAGCAGCCTCCTCACAGCAGAGCTGTGCCTGGGCTCCAGCTGGAGTTTGGAGTTCCGTGGGATAGCCCTGGATAACTCTGGACAGCTGTGAGAAGCTTTCTGGATGTCAGCTCAGGGATGTGTGTAGGAATCTTCAAGCCATAAATACTTGCTGAGGGTTGCAGTGACTTTTTTTGATTTGAGTGGGGTGAGCAGAATGTGGCAGCCAGAAAAATCCATGATACAAAAATAGTAATGGCCCTTTTGGGAAGAGGAAATGATATTCCACTGAAAACAGCAACCCCAATTAAATGGGAGCATTTAAAGCGGGGAATTGCTAATTACCTAGATATGGATGAGGCAGACATGGCAAACAGATTTATTGGGAAACTTTTAGCTCTGTACATATGTCCACGATGATTTATTTTCTTGCCACGAGCATACAATTGTCTGGACTGTGTAAATATTGTGGTTGATGGCTGCAAAGATTTCCAGTGGATCAGGCTGGAAAGAGTCATTTGGTCAACCACAGTTACCAGAGCTGAGGAGTTTCATTAATGGGGATTTGGGGGCATGGCCAGGCCAATCCTCATCCTTCTTTTAATTAACCCTTGTTTTAATTAATGTTTGTTTTAAATAACCCCTGGCATGCGAAGGGAGCCTCTGCTAAGCCACCCTTGGGCGAGGTGACCTTGTGTGACTCTAGTGGAAAAAAGCACATTTCCAAACAGGTTTTTGTTTGTTAGAATCATGCAAGAGGGGCAAGATATTAATTTTTTAATAAGAAAATATTAATTTTCCAGCTGGAAAGTGGCTCCTGCCTTGTGTGGAAGGTGATGGGGATGTCTCTGTGCTCACCCTGCACAGACCATGGTGTCGTCCCCTGCTGTCTCCTCTCCAAACATGGATTTCCAACACTTTTCCACAACTTCACATCTCTTCTGTTTTGACATTAATAAGAGTAGCAAAGAGTTCAGAGAAAGTAGTTTTGGCATCTACTGTATTTAATTTGCTCCAACTTTCATGTGGAGTTTAATTTAGACTGATGAGAGAGGCAGTTTTATGAGTATAAAACTCCATTAATTACAGATCCTGTCTTAATTATAAATGGCTCTGTTTTAAAGGAAGTTTTACAACCAAAATTAAGACTTGGAGCAGTTCAATCAATACAAACATCAATTAGACCTGACTTTGTACTCTAATTAATTTGTAAAGCTTCCCAATGAAGTGTAAAAAGTGTGGCACTTTGTGCTCCTGGCTCTGCCCTCCCCGGGCAGCAGGAGGTTCCTGTGGTTCCACTGGAGCCTCCTCAGATCAGTGTGGCTGGAAGAAAAACCTTCCCATGGGGCTGGATCTGCCCAAAGAGACAGCAGAGTTATGGTTAAAATGGCCCAGCCTGGCACAAAGGGGAACCAGAGGTGTTCACCTGGCTGTGGCCCAGGTGGAAAACTGTCCTGGCAGGCCCTGGCCGCCCTGAGGAGCTCTGGGACACCCCAGGGTGGGACACGGGCACTTGTCACAGATATCACACAATTCCAGCATGGTTTGGGCTGGAAGGACTTTAAAACTCATTCCACACCACCCCTGCCATGGCAGGGACACCTTCCACTGTCCCAGGCTGCTCCAAGCCCCAGTGTCCAACCTGGCCTTGGACATTCCAGGGATCCAGGGGCAGCCACAGCTTCCCAGTAGTGCTCCCCCAGGTGTGGATGCCACGGGCAAGGGCTTGGGAAGAGTTGAACCTTCAGTGCAGGATTTAGGAAAGCACAGAACTCTCTGTGGGCCTCAGACTGGTCCCAGTTGCCTTCTCCTCCCACCACTCCTCTAGGCCAGGGACTCTGTGCCCATGCAGCCACTCCCAATGCAAGCCCAGCCCAAGAAAACACAGGAAAACCAACAGGAAACTGTCACCTGACCATGCAGGAGGTCCTGGAGGAAGTGGGAAAGGGATGGAGGGAGGTGTTAGCCCAGTTTTTATTTCAGTTTTTGGTGGAACCGGGGGTTTTAGTGAAGCCAAACTCCAGGCTCTGGAGCTGTTTGAAGCTGGGAAAAGGGCAGGCAAACCAAGCCAGACCCTGTTCCGAATTCCCAGCAGATGTTTGATGTTGGAAGCCCTTTCAGGCAGAGCCATTTGGGCCAGAGCAAATTCTCTCGAGGTATTTTTAGATGATAGGAGCAGCAAAATCTTATCCCAGAGCAAGATGCTGACAAAGGGGCTGCCCTGGTTGGTGCTGGGAGACCTCTGGGCTCAGGGGCTGCCAGGAATCAGAATCAGGGACTGTGACCTTTCCAAAGGGATACAGCTAACAGGGAATTATGGTTTCCAAAGGGATACAGCTAACAGGAATCAGGGAATGAGCCCTTTCCAAAGGGATACAGCTAACAGGAATCAGGGAATGAGGCCTCTCCAAAAGGATAGACTGACAGGAATCAGGGAATGAGGGCTTTCCAAAGGGAGAGAACTGCCCTGGCCCTGCAGCTGGGCCCATGTGCAGCAACTTCTGTGAATAAGTGTGAGTGGTGCTGCAGCTTTTCCATGAGAATAGGGAGAGCGAGGAGGGAAGGAGGCAGATCCTGCCAGTTACGGCTGCTCTCCTTGTTTCTGGGATGGAGCCATTCAGGGAATGGCCAGTCCAGCCCTCAGCAGCTCACCTGAGAGCTGGGGCGCCCAAGGGGGAGGCACTGGAGGTGCCCAAGCTGCTGCTTCCACCTCCAGGGAGCCTGGTGGGAATAGTTCCTGCTGGAGATGGCATGGCTGGAGGTTTGGGATCCCAGGTGATCCCCATGTCCCACCCTGGGCCTTGGCTGCCTGTGGAAGGGAGGTCAGAGCCCTTCCCCTCCTCTGGGATCCATGAGCAGGGGGTGCTGGCATCATGAGGTTACTGGAGACTGATGTTGGCTCCTATGAAATGGAGCCTGTGCCGCTAAAGCTGTCCCTTCTCCGGGCTGGACATGGGAATGTCACCCAGCTCCTGGCCTGTGGGACCTGCTCACGGTGAACTGGGAAGCTCCTGTTTCCATGGGGAGTTCTGCCAACAGTGCTGGAGTCTGCAGTGTGGGATTTCCATCTTGGATGTTTCAGGGATTGGTTTGGGGGCCTGGAGGTTTCTTTATTTTCCTCTCCTTCCAATGGCTCAGCAGCAGAGAGAGGTTCTTTTGAGGGTTTGGTGGCAGCTCAGTGTTTCTGGGGGTCCAGCAGAGCCTGGAAGGGCCACGTTGGAGGGACAGGTGACAAGAGGTTGTGACAGCTCAGCAAAGGCTTCCAGGATGCAGCGAATCCAGGCTCCAGAGTGGGAGAAGGGTGTGGAGAAGGAGCAGTTGTTCACTGTCTGCTCCAAAGCAGAGCTGCAAATGTCAGATGGAGCCGGAGGAGGTGTTTGGGAGAGGAGAAAGTGGAGCAGCTCTGCTGGTGTGGGTAATCCATGGGACTCCTTCCCGTGGGATAAACAGAAGTAAATGTGATCCTGAAACAGAATGGGAAGATTTGGGAGCTCTTGGGACTGTTTGAAGAAGGGCCCCTGAAGGAGGAACAGATCTACCCTGACCTGGTGTTGCCCTTCCCAGGAGCCAGAACTGCTCTGGGGCTGCAGACCTGCAGCTGTCCCTGGCTCAGGCTGAGCATTCCAGGTCCCCTCACTGTGCTTTCTTGGGAAGGGATGAACCTTGCTGGACTTCCCAGTGTCCAAGGGCAGGGCTAGATGGGATACCGGGCAGGAATTGTTCCCTGGGAGGGTGGATGGGCCCTGGCACCTGGGGCTGCCCCTGGATCCCTGGCAGTGCCCAAGGCCAGGCTGGACAGGGCTTGGAGCAGCCTGGGACAGTGGAAGGTGTCCCTGCCATGGCAGGGGTGGCACTGGATGATCCCTGATTCCATGAACACTGTCCTAGTGTGCTTCCTCTAGGCACAGGGAATGTGTGACCTTTGAGGGCACTCCCAGTTCCTTGCTGGGACCTGGGATGGAGTGGATGGGAAGGGATGGAGGAGGGAAAGCAGCTGATGTGCTGCAGCAATAAACTACTGCTGGAATGCCTGTCCTGTGCAGGGTCAGAAACTGGACTTGGATGATCCTCGTGGATTTCTTCCAGCTCAGGGTATTCCCTGTTTCCATGAAACTGGCAGAGCTGTTTGGGATTTTTCCTCCTATTTTGCTCTTCTGTCCTGTTGCTAAAATACCCTTAGAGAGAATATCAAATGGTGGTGAGGAATAAGGAGCTGCCTTTATCCTTCCCCCACGTCCTGGATGGCCTGGAGAGGCCCTGGAGCAGATCCTCCACGTCCAGGATCTTCTGGTGTGCCTGTGCTGGGCTGCAGTCCCTCTCCATAGGCAGCTGGCACTGGGATACAGCCCGTGGAAGGAGCACAGCTGGGATTTCCCTGCTCCTTGATATTCCTTGGGCACTGTGGAATCCCCTGGAGCTCTTGGCAACCTGCAGAACTCACAGCAGCTCCTCCTGAGTGCTCTGGAGGTATTTAGTCTCTCCAGGATAACAGGCAGGTTTTGTCCAGCACAGCAGGATGAGCTGCAGAGGGATGTGGGAGCCTCTGGAAGCAGAAGCTGCTTCCCAGCTTTGGACAAGCCAGCAGCAGTTTGTGCTTTGAGGGAGAGGCTGCTTCCATGGAGAGGAGAGGAAAAGTACCAGAAACTCTGGGTTTTCCCCCTGAGCTGACTTGGGAACTTCGCTCCCTTCTCAGTGCTTCCTTTGGGAGACAATTCCCTCTCTCTCTTCTGAGAGATTTTCTGAATTCAGATGTTGGACCAGGTTCCTCCTCCCAGGGGAGGGCAGCTGTGCATCCCTGGAAGAACCCCAGCAGGCACCACTCTTGTGAGAAAGGGATTGGTGCTGGATCTTTTCCCTTCCTGCAGTTGCCTCCTTCCTGCTGGAAATCCAGACCAGAGCTGGGTTTCCTTGGGATTGAATTATGTATTTGATGGCCAAGCTGCCAAGAGCAGTCAGGTGGGTTTGTTCCTTGATTCTATTTCCTATCAATCTAAATCGATTCATATTTGCAAGAAATACTTCCAGAGTCAGTTTATCAACCAACTTCATCATTGCCTGGGGAAATTCAATGGGATTTTAAGCTGGCACCAGCTCCACTTTGTATTCCAGGCAGAGCAGGAGGTTTGGGTGCCATGCCTGTGCGCATACTGCGCATGGATGTTGTGGGGATATGCTAATAGATTGAATTTCTGTATGGAGGCTATACTGACCCTGCTGCTGGGACACTGCAGTGTGTCCCTGGCAGTGCCACAGCTCCCTGTCACAGTGCTCCCAGTGCCCCTGGCAGTGCCACAGCTCCCTGTCACACTGACTGCTCCCAGTGCCCCTGGCAGTGCCACAGCTCCCTGTCACAGTGCTCCCAGTGTCCCTGGCAGTGCCACAGCTCCCTGTCACACTGACTGCTCCCAGTGTCCCTGGCAGTGCGACAGCTCCCTGTCACAGTGCTCCCAGTGTCCCTGGCAGTGCCACAGCTCCCTGTCACACTGACTGCTCCCAGTGTCCCTGGCAGTGCGACAGCTCCCTGTCACAGTGCTCCCAGTGTCCCTGGCAGTGCCACAGCTCCCTGTCACACTGACTGCTCCCAGTGTCCCTGGCAGTGCGACAGCTCCCTGTCACAGTGCTCCCAGTGTCCCTGGCAGTGCCACAGCTCCCTGTCACACTGACTGCTCCCAGTGTCC
>VZUI01002791.1:0-17970 GCA_013401135.1 Cettia cetti
CACCGTGAGCACCGGGTAGAGGGGCTTGACCCAGATGGTGTGGATGGTGACATTGCTCTCCTTCTTCTGACACCACTCTTGGGCCTTGCTGTCTTCCTTGCTCTCTTCCCCATAACTCCCAGCCTGGCAAGCATTGGACCAGTGCTTATCCTTGGTCCCCAACTCTTTGAGGAGAGCCATCCCTGCTGCCCCTGCCCTCTGCCCCCCGACGGCTTCCAGCGGGCCGGGCGAGGGGCTGGGCGAGCAGCAGGGGCTGTGCGGGGCAGCTGCCCGGCGCTGTGCCCCTGCTGCGGGGGCTGCTGCCGCCGGCCCTGAGCCCGTGCCCTGGTGCAGGTGCGGCTGTGTCCCCGGCTGCTGGCCGCGCCGCCAGATGACAGCCGCCACCGTGCTCAGGACGGCACGGGAGCCGCGCCGCAGCGAGCGCTGGAAGCGGCTGGGACAGGAGCGTGTGCAGAGTGCGGTGACAGAGCTGTCACACAGCTTCTCACAGCGACAGATCAACGACTGCAAGTGAAAGCAGTGCTTGTGCCACAGCTTTAGAAATGTGTGTTTGCACATTCTGCACAGCTGTAAAGTTGTAGAAGGCATCACTGCAGGCTAGTATTTTTAAAATAAATAACTAAAAATGATAAAGAATAGTGGAAAATGTTCAAAAAATATCCAAGAACAGAATTGTGTTGGTGTGTATTAAGTGTGATAATTGCACACTCACCAGAAAATTCCCTTCTAAAATCAGGATAGAGGGCCCATTGAAAATGCAGACGCTCATGCACATGGAACATGTGCAATCCGACTTTTAGTGTCAAGAACAGCGATGTGAAAGTATTGGGCTAAGTGGGAAAAAGGTTTTCCTTCCACCACAGTTAGAATTCCATGATTTCCTCCTTTCTAATCCAGAGTAAAACACAGGAGATCTCAACATGGTTCAAGAGGCAAAAGAAAAAAATGCAGAGGTGAACTGTTGGAACACAATTTCCAAAACAGCTGAAATGTTCACATAGCTTCAGTTTAAACTGGGAAATGAGCAGAGGAATGAAAGGTGAATATTCTGGTGGAGGAGGGTAGAGTTGGATTGGGCTATTGGGAAGGAATCCTTTCCTGTGAGGCTGGGGAAGCCCTAAAACATACTACATTATTAACATTTTTAAACTCTAGATGAAATACAAAGGAAATACTAACCTATCACAGCTAAGATATACTTAACTTTAAAAGAAGTATTTAAAATAAACGTTTTCTCTTTGGAAGTCAAACCAGAGGATACTGATTGTCAGAAATGGCTAACTGCATCATATGCCTGATGACACTAGCAAGTGTTAGTGAACTAGCCACCTTCAGCCTGGGGAAGAGAAGAAAAAACATTCTCACTAGTGGAAAAGAAGGCAAACGTATGACAAGCAAAACAAAAAAGGTTAAATATTTTGAGGTGAAAATACTTTTATGGATTTGAAAGCTATCCTGTATTTCTTGCCTTTTCAAGTATTTTCTAGAAAAAATATGCCATGCTTGGCTCTCCACCTTCTGCTATACAGAAGGTACCTGTTAAAATGCTTTGTCATATGATACTCATTTTACTTTATCCATGTCTTGTCCTGACTCCTTCAGCAAGTTGAAAGAGCCTTGGATACTTTCTTAGGGACCTCTTTCCTTGAGAAATATCCAATAGATATTTCTTAATATGTTGGAATTTCTTGATAAGAAAGATAAACTGAAGGTTACAAAGGCACACCACTCATCTAAATCAGTTTTTAGGAATCTTTTGAATTACCTTGTCTTGAAAAATTTGTGAGACTTGAAACAGAGTGTTCCCATCCCTTCATTTTTTAGTGTTACTTACTGTAGCAGGGTAATAGTTTCCTTTTCATCATCCACTCTTGGCCTCAAATTCCATTAACAATAAACTCTCACACACATTTTGCCCCCACCTACAGAGACACAGCCTTTGATTCATTCCTTTCTGCTCATACCAAGTCAATTTAAACAGCATTTGCACACAATTGTCCTCATTTATTGATTTAATCCTCGACAAAGAGGAAGAGGCAGTAGACTACATAATGTAAATCTGACTCAACTTTTATCAAAATACAATTTCTTCCCACTACTACATAAATTTATTACATCACTGTAACAGGACAGCTAGTGAGCAAACGTGCAAATGGTGTTGGCTGAAGAGGTAAAAAATGCACATCAGTATGGATTGCAGGCAGAATTTCTATGTATATCAAAAGAAATAGGCTTTGGATATATACTTCCATGTCCCCCTTCAATAAAAGGCTGTAAAATTCTGGAGCCTCACAGTTTGCAAGATACCAATGAATATTTTATGTCATGTGGACTAAATACCTGCTTCTGACAGTGCTTTTTTATTTATACCTCTGTGTACCTGTACCTTGAACAGGTAAACACACAACTTAATGAGACGTACTTTGAGGTTACTAATTCTGTTAAAAATTAAATAACATATCAGACAGAGAGAAATCTGTCAGTGAAGAAAAAGACCATTCCTTAAAAGTTCAGTTTAAATTCCTACATAAGGAAGACTAAGGGGTTTTGAAGAAGAGGAAGAAGTAATTTTAAAAGAATAATTAAATGCTTTAAAACTGAACTTTGTGACCAGCTAATGTAAAGAAAGAATAAAAAGTAAGTAAGAAAAACAAAAAGCATAGGTTTTGAAACAGAAAATCAGAAATAGATACCATCAAATTGATTTGCAGAGCATGGAGCAGTGAAATACAAACTCTCTTCTAAAATCAGTCTTATATACAGTCAATGTTTCCTGCTCTTACTTTTACATCCTTATAATTTTCTTAAATTCTTAGTAGAAGTCAGGGGAGTATTGTCTTCTGTATTTGGTGTCATGGTTATTTTGAATCTCCTCAGCATACATAGGGATAACTACAGCTATGTAATGCATTTGATGATGCATATTAAACTATTTTAACATGGAATAGAATCCATCACCCATGTTCCATGTTGTGTTGGTATTTATTCCCAAGCAAATGAGTTGCATGATACAGCTTTATGCCTCCCATCTAATGGAATAGTTTATAAGAAATGGATGAATAATCATATTTGTTATTTCAACATTACAGAAACATTCATTCGTAGAACAAAAATATTTAATAAAGTGCACCTAGATTAGAGCTGATGGAAATATATTCTGTTCAAGAATTAAAGGATCAATCAAGGATCAATGAATGTTCTGCTGAATCAAATGTACAAATAACATGCTCTTAATTTTTAGGACATATTTATCCACATGGCTTAGGGTTTTGGAAAAAATTTGCATTGATTAATTCACTTTAAAACTCCTAAAGTGATGATAACACATTGGTCATTCTCAGGAGTGATTAATTCATTTTGAAGGGGGCCACATTGCAGCTTTTCCATGCGTCAGTCTCTTGGGCAGACAGAGTGTAGTAAAGACAACAATTAAATATTGTGAGAGGGGAACCACGTCTGTAAGAGTTAAAGAAAAAATAAACTCTTTTTTGTCTGGTTTTGAAGACAAACAGCAGTTGTATGCACAGCCTGAGGCAATCTTTGGTAGAGACGTGAGAATTTTTTAAGAAGTATTGCAACTATAAAAGCCAAAATAAAAGGTGATAGATTCTATTAATCCCAGCAAAGAAAGTACAGACATCCTGTCGAGAAACTATGTTAGTTTCTCAAAAGCTCATAAAGGCTAATGATATCTAAATCTACAAAGATTATTTTCCTTCCTAGGTTTAGCTGGTGCTAACTTCTTTTGATAATGCTTCCAAGAAAAAATAAATTATGACTTTTAGAGTGGGTCAAAATTGGACTTATGTTGTTGGAAGATTAACTAACTGTTCTACTATTACCCTGCTAGAAGAAATTATAATTATATAGTGGAATACATGGCACTGGACTTGCAATGCCTTAATAGCAAATGTTATTTCCTTTCTCTTTTTTTAACACTGAATAATCAGGTAATAAGGTCACGCAAAATGGAAAGTAAATGTTACTGTAGGAAAAATCTGCTCAGTGAAGTTCAGCTAACAGTTCAGTTGCCCTTTTCTAGCTAATTGGGGAGATTGTTTGAAAAAGTAATTGTTGATTTTACAACCAGAATAGAAGAGGAACGGGCTTCAAGGTGGATTAATGTCTACAAAAATTATTTCTGAACTTACTGTTTTTCATAGGTGAGCTTCATGGATCAATCTACAAACTTTTTCTGGAAATGCTACATTACATTTCAGAAAGGGCACTCCTTATTTTTCAAAACCACAGCATCTTTCTATATGTATCAGGTGCTCAGGTTGCCCAAACCTCTCCAAAGGATTCAGATTTTTTTTTTCCAAGAACTGGTTATTCCACTGGAGTAAAAATTCTTCTGATGCCACTAGAATTTCCAGCTCAACACAAAGAGGATCCTTCATCAGAAGCAAAGATAGACTTCACTCTTTTCTAGTTTCAAACTCAACTGTGGATCTTGCAGTTCCTCCTGTCCATAGTCCATTCTTTTCACATGAGACCTGGTGACCCCAATTAAATCACATATCTGAATAACACAACTCGTTCCTATTAGAGGGGAGATGAGGAGCTGAGGACACCCTGAGAAAATAGAGCAAATTTAAAACAAAACTGGCGAGCTTTACTACAAAAAAGTCTTGTTAGCTGTGACTCTTCAACCCATGTTACAAGTTAGGTCCTTGTAACCACTTGACTACAAACCATCTTGCACTGTGACCTTCCCCAAAGGCACACAAGGACATTAAAAATATTCTGTTTGTGAGAGTCAGGGCAGTGAAAGGTGTCAGAGAGGCTGGAGATGCATTTGTTAAAGATACAAATTACTTCTCGAAGAACTAAATCAGAGATAATATCCAAGCTAATGAGAGAAGAAATATAAGAAAGCCTAAGGTGGTGTCAAGATGATGAGCTGAAAGATATTTTGACTTATTTTTCAGTTTTATTGTTTTTGACTTGTATGGACTTCAGAGCCTGAGATCAGTGAGTAATTAGCTTCAAGGCACAACAGGAAACCAAATGCAGTGCATAGAAGAATCTGAGTCTTAAGCTGGAATGCTACAGAAACCATTTACCAGCTAGGGAAAGAGTTAAGAATTCAGAAGAAAACTTTGATTTTTGTGGTTAATTTAAAAAGGTATTCACACAGAGGCATAAATTGGTTCTTTATAAGAAGTCAGTTCCAATTTTGTTATGGTCTATTCATTAAAACCTCATTTTATATGTACACTAGGAAAGCTGATGATCCCACAGTGACACTGAAAAATAGATTTTTAGCTCAGAAGATCAGCATATTCCCAGTGACACCAGTGCAATTTTGTATTAGCTGAGAGTCATACTACTTGAATTCTTTCCTTACTCCAAACAAAACTATCAATTTAGTCACCTCACCAATAACAAATCTAAAACATGAAGCCAAGGTGACAACACTGGCCAAGGTGTCTTCTCAATTACTGTCAGAAGAGCTGGGAAAGAGGTTCCAATTCAGTGCCAGCATGACTAATAGCAGCATGCTACTTAACAGTCAGAGGGGTCCTGTCCTCTCCCAGGGTGAGGATCCCTCAGCATCTGAGAATATGGCAGCAGTGTGCCCTACGTGACAACTCAGATGATGCAGGTGACATCCTGCCTATATGGAAATGCTTGGCCAAGGGGCAGGAGAGATGTTTTTGGGTAAACTGTGACTTTTAAAATCAGCAGGCTGAATAATACCTGAAAGAACAGAACTCTTTATTGTACTGGGCTACCAGCTAATCATCAGTTAACCTAACTGGTAGAAACAGCACCTAAAGTCAGGAAAATTTTCCTATGAATGCAAAAATATTAATTTCCTGGGCAAGAGCTAGAAGTTCAAGTAGTCATTTATAATATGAGCATTTTGGGTGTAAATTTGTGTGCTCCAACAGAAATTCATAGGATATTTAGCTAGTATTGTTTAGGTACAGGTGTTTGCTATCCCTGACCATCACAGCAATGTCACTGTCATATTTACAGTTACTCAGTTAAGTATAACATTGGAGTGAAAGGTAAGCAGGGCATACAGGGAGCTGACATGCAGCTTAACAGTAGGTCATTAAAAAGATTGTAGCCATCTGTTAGAGAACAAATGAAAGCTATAAACTGTGCTTATCTCTAGAAAAACTTAGGTTATTGTTTTAACTGCCATCTAATTGAAAGGAGACACCACTACTTTTGTAGAATTAAATATAATATCTTCAGTCCCAACTACTCAAATTAGAGATCAACAAGTATGAAAGCATGTGCTATAAAAAGCTAAAAAACTATTAGTGAAACTTGTTCTAAACCAGCTAATCTGTTACCACTTGCTCATCATTTTCATTTTCAGTATTGAGTGTTTAAAAAATCTAAAAAGCAAAATTTCTAGTTTCTTAGATAATAAGCCCCCTCCACTTTCTTTCTTTCACTTGCCTAAGAGAGATCTTAAGAATTTCTGTTTATTATATGTGAAAATTTTGTTTGTCAAGTGAGAGATAAGGAGGAAAAGTGATAAAACTATCAAATAACATTAATGATGACACCTAAAACTCTTCCATTTGCCTTTGGAGTCTGCCAGTCTTGTTTTGTGTCTACTGTGAGAATGAAGATAAACTCAGTAGTGAAAAGAAAAGAAAGGAATTGAGCTGTTTAATCTTCTTATCCTGATAATTGTAAGGTGTGATAGTTCTTTATACTCTGTGCTTTAAGTGCTTTCATATGACAAGGCCCTCAGTATTTAAGTTTAAACACATTCTGCTGTTTTTAGAGATGACTTCTTAGAGTTTTCCTTGTATTTTACTGCTCACCATATTTGGGACAAGGAGGGAAATAGACAGTTTCAGTTTTTCTTCCTTGGTCTGAGAAACCAAATGGTGTTTGAGTGCATGTTTCACAAGCCAAATCTGCCAAGTCTTGGAAGGTGATTTTGATTTCCCCTCTGCACCCCCATTGTGGTGGGTGAAGATTTGGGTGAGGATTTTGCTTTTCACTGAGAGCTGGTGGCTGAGGAAAGGTTCTGGCGTAGAGTGGGATAGGGACCCACACAAGCACACTGCTTGTCATCTTGTGGACTCAACATACTTTATGTTCTGCATGTTATTTTATGGGAATATACTCAGACCTGCTTTTCCCTTGTTTACCTTCCCCATAGAATGCATTCCTATCTAAAAGCTAGAAGTCTATAGTAAGACTTTTAAGGGTTTCCTTATTTAAAGTCAGGCTGTGTAAAGTAGAGTTGTTCAGACCACTTGTAGCACTCATCACAGAATAATCTTTAAAGGGGCCTCCAACACCAACAGAGAGTTTACTGCAACTAGTGACTTCCTCAACAAGATTTATTTGAATACCAACCTAAGAAAGTTGAAGATAACAAAATTGCAAATGGAAGAGAAGTCTTGAAAATGTGAAATGTTTCCCTGAATAGCAGTTTTAAGCCTTTGTCTTAAATGCATAAACAATGTAATGGCCATCATCCAGATTAAAAATGAGCTCCTATCTGCAGGGTTTTCCTGGCATTTCATACATTTTATGTACTGCTCCCCAGCCTCACAAAACAAAAGAATCAAGAACACTGTCACTGAAACAATACTCTTCAGTTAGGGCTTTATTGTGTATTCAGAAATTGTGCTATATAATTTCTCCTCCTAAGCAGTAAGAAGCAAGGGGAAGATCTCACTCTGGAACAGGAATTGTGTGGGATGTGATGCACTAAATCTTGTTGAGCATCAACTAAACTCAACTAGACATCAACTAGACTAGTTTTGCAGAAGATACTCTTCAGCACCTTAAAGCTTTTAGTGACATTGGCTGAGGGAGTAATTAAAAGATGGAGAGGAGAAGTAAAATTTTGTGGGATCAAGGATTTTAGCTGTCCAAGGATTTGGAGAAATTTGTTTCTTGTGCACCAGAGTGAACACTTATGGCAGAATTCTTCAAGTATTTTCATCTTCATCTATTTCTTCTTATATTTATTTGTCATGGGAGAAACCAGTAGAGGTTGAAATGATAGTACCTTGGTTTCTCTTGGACAAAGCTTTATGGTAGAAGTTTTTGACATTTCAGCTGAGTAACTGCTGTTCCTCTAATTTATAAAGCCATTTAAAGTGTCTCAATGAAAGCAATCTTCAAAACCTTTCTACATTCTGAACAAAACCTTGTTCTTGCAATGCATCCTTTCCATTTGAGTGTGAGATCAGAACACAACAAGTTTACCCAAATGCACTACACAGGTGTTTGAGGGTTGAGCTTGATGGATGATCTTGGGGGTCTTTTCCAACCTTAATGTTTCTATGATTCTATGATGTTTTGTTTGCAATCAAAGGGAAAAGTTAATATAGGCAGTAAATTTAAAAATTTCACCAGGACAGAAGGAGAAGTTTTCTGTGTCTTATTAACTTCCTTTTATATCAGTATTTTTTTTAGGCTAGAATCAGAGCTCTTTGTATTAAAAAAGAAAAAAAAAAAAAAAGAAAAAAGAAAAGTAGTCTACAGCTCAGGTTACCCTCTCCTTTATTTATCAATAGTCTTGGGAATCTGAAGAGATCCCAGTGACCTGGAAACTAGTAAATGCTACTCTGTTTCTTAAGAAGGGCAAGAAAGAAGACCGTGGTAACTCAGGCCAGTCCATCTCACTTCAGGATGGTGAAATTATGGACAAGGTATTATGAGAGTTATTGAAAATCACTTGAAAAATCTTGCAGTCATTGATCAAACAAAAATGAGTTCAAGAAGGGAAAGTAATGCTTTACTAACTTACTACCATTTAAAGACAAAGTTACCCTCTAGTATGCAAAGGGAAGGCAGTGGATGTGGTTTTTTATTCCAGCAAAGCTTTTGATAAAGTCTCACAGTATCCTTCTGGATGAAATGTCCAGCACACAGCCCAATGTATACAAAGGGGTGAGTGAACAACTGATGGATGGCTCAGGCTCAAAGAATTAGAGTGAATGGGGCAATATCTCATGGCCAGTCTGGTACTCACAGTTCAATTTCAGGCCTGTTCTCTTCAATGTTCTTACCAAACCTGGGCAGGGGAATCGAGTGAAACTAGCTTTGTTGACTAAATAAGAGAAACAATTGATTCCTTCAGGGAAAGAGAGGTCTTACAGAAAGATTGTCATAAATTAGAATTCTGGGCAACCACTGATGCTATGAAATTCAACCAGTACAAATGGCAGATTTGGCAGCTAGGCTGATGAAATCCTGGATGTACATCCAGACCAGCAGGCTTGGGGCACTGTCCACTCATCTAGGAAGTCTGTTACTGTATTTGACCATTCTTGCTGTAAAGAAATGCTTCCTAAAATCAGACTAGGACTGGGGAACCTGGAGATCATCCACTAAGGCATGTGAACTTTTAAAGACAGGGTATAAAAGTGGAGCCAGGCTTTTTTCAGTGGTGCCCAGACACACACAAACACAGATTATTCTGTCAAACATCAGGAACACAGAAACCTGTTTTTACTGGGAAGGTGAATCAGCACTGGCACAGTTCCCCCAGAGACATTGTGGGGCTTTCCTCCTTGGGGATATTCAAAAGCCACCTGGACATTGTGCTGTGCAACTCTAGGTGTCCTGAGCCATTTTGATTCTGTATTGTTCCTGCATGGGCTAACTTCACCAAATTCCTCTTTCTTTGATACCTTCCTGGGCCCATCTTGATGTTTCCAAACTCCTGTTCTTAATAAACTCTATAAGTTAAAACTATGAATTCTCTGAAATTTCCCAGGGATCTCCTACTTCCTGCAGTGTATCTGTCAAGCCCTTAAACTGAACTGCAAGTGTCTTGTCTGCAGTTCGTCTAAGGATTGGACATTTTAAATGATTGCATTAAAATTTAAGGAAGTTTTGTTATTGTAAGTCTTGCACTACCTCCTAAACGCATGAATTTCACTTCTTGGGGAGTGGAAAATAAAGACAGACAAGTTTTATGAGCAAGCTCCTATCTTGGGATGTAAATAATTGAATGAATAGCATAGAAAATGAAACAGTTTCCATTATGTATGAATGATTGGTTCTCCAACAGACATTCTAATTTAATGCATGCATGTCTTAAATATGACTATATATTGAAAATTTAAATTCAGACATTTTGCCAAGAGGTTTACCCAGCTGGTATTTCTTAAAGGACAATAGATGAAGTAAGGAAAAAGCAACATGTTAGATGATACACTGCATAAGAAATTTCCAGAAATTATCTGCATTTTGCGTGTTCTGCCTCCCAGCTGTTCTTCAAATATGAAGCACCAGTAAAAATTATACTTAATAAATAATACAATGTTTCTAAAGGGCTTTTCATTCCTTCCACTTTCTTACAGGTTTCTGTGCTAACACATCAGGCCATTATGCAAATTAAGAAGTATAGCGTAAAAAAGATGAGGCTCCACACAAATTTCATTTTGTCAGGTTTTCTTCTGTTTCTGAAGTGTCCCCACTTGTAGATATTTATTTATAAAAGTGTTGTGCAGGATGTGCCACTTGTCCCAGATATCATCTGCTGAGCTGAATATCCTGTAACTCTCAAAGCTTAGACTTCCAGAATAAACCACAATTTTTTTGGGGAGGTTGTTTAAACACTCAGGAAAATAATCTCATTTTCACAGTTTATCACTGTGAAAACATATAGGCTAATACTTATTTGCCTGCTCTCTACAAAATGAGAGTTTGTTCCAGAAATGCTTAATACAGGAAAGTCAAGTTAAAGTTCAGAAAATGCTTGCTATTTTATGTATGGTAAGTTATATATTACTTCTTCAAGAGATTTTGGGCAGTGTTTTTTTCTGAAGCACAGTTAAGACATTTCCCCCAAGAGAATTTATTTTCTAGGGTGGAATCTCCTTTTGGAAGTAGCAAGACAAGCATGGCCCAGTGTCAGCAGTGGTGCTAGGGACAGCACTCACCTGAGCTGTGACAGTCTGGAAGCCTGGCTCCATACCCAGGATCAGACTAAGCAAGGATTTTGTATGCTGGTGGCACACAAGACTTTATGGTTGGACTCAATGGCCTTAGAGGCCCTTTCCAACCTTAAATATTTCTGAATGATGCTCGGACTTGATGAGGGTGTAGCCAGTGGCTCAGTATGTACGGATGGGTGCATACATTCATTTTCCAATTCCTCTGGGGGCTTTTTTAAAATTTTGTTGCTTTAACAATCTTTGAGAAGTCTTGGATTTGCTTGCATGCAAAATAAGATTAAAAACAGGCATGGATTTTTTTAATACAGCTTCAGTCAAGAACCAAATAGAGATTTTCAGATATTCAGGTCTGTGGGTTTAAAATATTGTAGTAGAAACAAGAGTGAGTAGATGGCAGACAGGAACTTGTAGAAACTTGAAAGACACTTTAGCATATAGAATATGCATTATTTGCACAGAGAGGGCATTCACACCACCTCTGTCAGAAAACTTGGGCACTGTTCATAAGAAGTTAGAGGTGTAAGTTTCCATTCAGTTAAAGAGATACTACCAGGTGTTAATTTGGAGCACCTAAAATGGGCATGTAGGGGAGACTTACACCCCCAAACTGACCAGCTGTATCAAAAATTATTTTCTTCTTTAACACAGAAATAGTCCACAACCAGCATTCTAAATGACAGTACAGTATCTAGACAGAGCAACAGCAACCTGAGACATCTGGATTGCTGTCTCTACCACACCGTTTTTCCCTCTTGCAAATAAATCACCACATGCATGGGAGGAAGAAAGAACACAACAGCTTTTATTCTGTGTTAGTAATACCTTGTTGAATTCAACCACTGTCATCATCTTTTTCCCTCGGAGGTATTTGTTAAGTGAAGAACTATATTATCAGAAAACAAGTAGAATTGGTTTCCAGGAAAGTGAAGTACTAAGAAGGGGTTCTAGAGTGCAACAGCAAAGATGAATTCACTTTGAAACACTTAGGTTACTAAGGCAGAAAATGAGACCCCTTTGATATCCTCTTTATACCTTGATCATAATAAAACAGAATTGAACACTATACAATTTGCTTCCACTGTAAAGAATAAGAAAATCAGGGAAAATTATGAAAAAAAAGTTCTACTCTTGTGGGGAAAAATTGTAAAAGGGGAAAAAATAATATAATTAGGTAAGGGACATTGAACATTATGTGGAAATGGCAGAAATTGCCAAATTGCCATAATTCTGACTATTGATCCAAATAGTCAGAACTAGTGGGGAAGGTTTATTATTCTCTTTCCCTCGTGCCTGGAATTTGGAGGTGAATAAGGATGTGAAGTAAGTGACTGAATAATGAAAGGAGCAGGAGGAAACATCAGACTGTACAAAACACCGTTTTCATATTGATGCTAGAAAACACGTAGGCATAATTCATACAAAATACTCAAACACAGGACACCAAGGTCACAAAGTAACAACTCTGAAAACAACTCTGTCTTCACATCTGAAGTTTTTAGGCCGGGAAAAACATAACTTACAGATATTTAATTTGAATTCGCTCTCAATAAGTGTCAGGAGCTATATGGCCTCTGAGAGCTGCTGCATTATTTACCTCCCACTGTGCTTGGGAGTGTGTTGTTAGGGAAGAGGCAATACAGATAACACTACAATAGCCTAAGACTAAGCCTCAGCAAGATCATGTTTCTGGGGAATAATGTTTCTGCCAAAAAGGAATTTAATGAGGTGACAGATTGCGAAGGATAATCTCCAGGCTTCCTGAACAAGAACACAGAAATAATTCTCCAGGTGACCAAAGAACAGTTTCAACCAGGAACTAAAACAAAGTATACAATCACAACTCCTGCAGAACTATTTCGAAGGTGTGAAATCTCATATGTTTTGCAATGCCACTGCCATTTCAAAAGGCATGATTTCACTTTGCATTTTGCATTTTGATAGAGTCACCAGCCTTTTACAGACATGATGGACCCTGCACCATCTCCAAGACGGTTGCATATATAAATAGTGAAGTATGTAGTGCAAGATTGACTATTTTTTTAAATTTGAAACTGGGCTGTGACTGATACTGCTTATGGTCATGCAGAAAACTGTGTATCTGAATAAAATACCATCACCTAACACATGAATTAGGTCACAGATAAAATTAGATTGCAAATCCAACAGAAACTATACAGATACTGTTACTTTTCACCATTATTGTAATGGGACCTAAACTAAATTACTGTGAGGGTTCTTCCCAGAACACATTCTGTAACTTCTTCCTCAAAGGTGACTACAATTCTTTTTCATTTATGGAAACCAAATTGAATTATTTGAATCTAATAGGAGAAACTCACAGGCATGAGGCAAGAAAGGACAACAACAAGGCCTTATAAACAGCTTTTTGTTCCTGTGAACTTAGTCCATACAACACAGGTCTTTCCTTTGACAGGTTTTGGTGTTTTTTTTTTTTCTGTTAACTCACTGTGTCTCTAAGATGCAACAATCTCTGCATTGATTGATTGCCAGAAGGTTTTTTTCTGTTCACTCTAAATCCTGTTGGTCCTCTTTTTAGCTTCATGTTCCTTCTTCAAAAGCAGAAAGCTTTCAGCACTGTGTCTACTTTAATTTTCCAAAATTAGCAAACATGTAAAGCTAACCCACCACCACAGTTGGTACTTTTCCCATGAATCTCCCCCTTCTCCCCACTATCCATGTGATTTCCATGTCACTCCCTAGCTTTCAGAATGGTTTTGCAGAAGTCCACAGTCAAGGACACTATTTTAACACAACTTTGTCATAGGGAGTGCTCATTCTACATCACTTCAGTGAAGTTGTCAGCAATTTTAGTGACTTCACACACATCATTCCAACCACATATTGGACAGTTGTATGAAATTCATATATATTATTGCTATACATTGTTTGCACTAAGCAATTTCAGACAGAAGTAGGAAGCATCATTTCATACACAATAAGTTAGGCTTTAAATCATACAGAAAACACACAATGTATTGTATAAGCATCACTGCTATTCGATGGATCTTAAGCTATGGGCTACAGCAACTTAATGCTGAACTACAATATTCTGAAAAGGCAAAATTGCAATGACTTTCTGTGAGGCTGACATTTGACCAAGCACTGCAAGGCAAAGTTATTCAGCTCAGATACACTGTTTATATTGACCAAAGAGTTATCCAAATAATTTGTTGTCCTCTTTTTATGGGTGTTTTCTGGCATCTAATACAGCTTTGAAGAAGTGCACAACAATTTCTAAAACCATATGATGATTGTTTTATATGAAGGCACAGAAGAAGGTGTTCAAAAATGTTAATGAAATGCCAATTTTCCACTAGCAGTGGATGTACCCAGTGCAAGCCAGGAGTTTTAAAAAATGTTAAAAATCAAATAGTTCAGGTATATCAAATAAAAAGATGAGGGAGAAACTCTTATTTGCTTAACTCTTTCAAATTCTCTTTACGTCCGGTGTTAGGAGTCAACATTTGCATCAGAGCATGAGGTTCACTTGTTCCCAGGCATTAGGAAAAAGAAGCTTTATGGATAGGTATTTCTCCTAAAAAAACTTGTAGTTTGACAAGATACAGTCTAACCAAAGTTTTCATCTGTGTTGAGAAAGACTAACATAAAACAGCATGACCGTTCCTAAAGCGCTACTGCAGTGGAAGACACGGAAATGGAGGAGAATCACTGAGTATGAATAAACAAAGCAGCAAGAAATAGTGAGGTATGAAGGATGTGCATCAGGAAATTGGCTAATTCTTTGGGATAATTATAGCTGCTGAGCAGAAGGGCTGAGCATCCCAGGCCCAGCTGATGTTCATGAGGGATCCTGCTACTCCATATCCTAAAGGAAAACAAACAATTCTCAGTATCTCTCTCCAAAAGTAGCAAATGCACATTTTAAAATTAATTAGGACAAGCTGAGTGTTTCCCAGCTTGAGAGATTTATATAAATATTTCAGGCCCTCTAGCTGGCAAGTTTTGGGTGAATTGATGTAGCAGAAGAGCAAGGAAAATAATGGCAGACCACAAAAGGGAGATTGTTCTAGCACTAACAGGACTGCAGGGCCCACACTCCAAGTTACTCCTTTCCCTTTGGAAAGAAGTGCCTAAATTACATCTCATTGCTACTATAGACCTCTATATTCTCCTCTGTGTTTTCTCTGTTTACAGCTAATATGGAAACAGACTCAGACATGGCAGTGATTTGCCTTCTCAAGCATAATTACAGGCATATCTATTCCTGTGTGTAAATTAGTTTACAGCTCTGCTGCGTGTTCTACAAGAGCAGAGACTAATGGAAAACAAAATAATATTGAGTAAAAATAAAATTACTGGCTACATTATAGATTACCCAAATGGTGTTGATGTGACAAAATTAAATAAGTGAGATATTGATTGACAAGTTTTAGTCAGATATTTATTCTAGGACATGATTAACAGCCAAACGTTTACATTATGACAAGGATGTCAGTACAAGGATAACTTTTAAACTATAGCTAGATTTTATTTTATTTCTTTGATTACTTTTCAAACAGTTTAGAAATAAAGATAGATCCATATTCATACTTCCAATAATGATGATCACAGGGACTTGTCAGATTTGGTGATATACTCCATAAACATGCAGATAGGACCCTAAAGTTTACTTAGCTCTTTAGACAACATGCTCTACAGCAAAACTAACACAGCCATTGACTTAATTTTCTAGGATCTGGCAGTGCCCTGAAAGGCTTTACTGCTCAGAACAATTCAATATCATGTGTCTGAAGGTAGGAACTTGAAAATAACATTGGAATTACCTCTTTTTTTCCTTTGCATTTTGTGAAAGGCAGCACAAAAACACGTGAGTTTCTAAAAAGCTTTGGAAATGCTGTGAATCAGACACATTGTGTGCCAGACAGACTGCTTTTCATTACAGCAAGTACAAATTAAAGCTTTTTCTCCTCTCTCTTCCTTTCATTGGGAATGGGAAACAATTTTCCCATTTGAGAAGCTGTCAGGGGAAGGGTGACTGTTGTTCAGCTCAGTGAAGTGTTCTTGAGTTCAAACGAGCAAGTTGAGCTTGTTAACTTATTCCTTGTTATTGACAGACTGAAATATTCAGTTATGATTCATGTCAAGTATTTTCAAACTATCTCCACTGTTGATTCAAGCTATTTGTATGGAGATCCCAAAATACCTCCTCTTCACCCCACTCACCATCTTTCTGTCTTTACTTAACAGCTGTTGCAAATGACAGAAGTTCCAGTTTAAAAATTGCCAGCAGGCTTGGGTATTTCAAAAGTAGATGAGGCACAAGTGTATTTATGCTTCTTTTCTTGGACATAATAACCCTTGACTGTTCAAAATTCATCTGCATTTTATTATTTTTATAGTTACTTCTATTTGTTGCTTTTTTACTAGTTTATTATATAACTCTATGAATTTTTTTCAAGTGTGTATTTTGTCAGGGAAAGTAGTCCTGGTTGTCCAGAGATATATTCCAATCATGATGAGTTAAAAATACATAATATTAACATGCATATTTTATTTAGCATTGTTAATAAATAAATTTTCCCCATAAGATTTTAAGAGTAACTGACCTACCTCTACACTGAAAGATAAAGCTCTGAGCTTTAACAGTCTATATCCTTCAGGAAAAACTTGGTCTGATTTCATACATGACATTATTGCACCCATCAAGAGTTAGTGTTGCTGTGCCATTACATAAAGGAAGCAAAATGACTTGCTAAAAGGTATCTTTGGTTCAAGAAGAAAATGATTTTGAATTCTGAATAAGAAATGGAATTGGGTGACATTTTTCTGTGCTGTCTGCACTGTTTCAGGTACCACCTGCTTGAAACCATTTCCATCATGGGTTTTTCCAAACAATGGCTTGAAACTATTTTCATGACGGGTTTTTCCAACATGTTTTTCCAAACAATGGCTGCAACTATCAGGAGGTCTTCACCCCATTTCCAGCTTCTTTGTACCCACCATATCACACTTGATGTAGTCACGTCTTCTGGCAAAACTCAATCTTTTCCTGTTTATTCCTACAGAGTTTACACCTTCAGCACAATACCTTTCATGAGTTTATAAACATTTGAAACAGTTAAGAGAATTAAGATGCTCTAACTAGGAAAGCCATAAAAGCTGTTGTGTTCTATGCTAATTAGTTTTGTGGACTTTCAGGAGAGATTTTGAGTTGTAATGGATCATAGCTGAATGCAAACTGAAGTCTTGACATGCAGCTGACAGTTAAAGCTCATGATGGATCTGAGTTTTAGGGAATATAGAGTCATAGAATGATTAAAAAATTGGAATCATCATGGAAAAGGCCTCCAAGATCATCGAGTCCAACCTTTGACTAAGTACAGTTATGGCCACACCACTACAGCCATACCCCAGACACTTCACTTGTGGGCTAAATCAAGGTTCTTTTGGTCTGGGTAGCTGCAAAGGAGAAATACTGACCAGGTATCCAGAGAGATAAAAATCCCACAAAATTTTACTGGAAAACATATAGCAAATGAAGGAACTTTGGTAAAAGAGCAAATCCAACACCAAATTCAATATAAAGCATAACATTAGCATTAACTTAGCATTAATTCAGCATTTCCTTAGACCATTCAAACTGCTCTGCTTCCCCTATTCAGAGCCCAGTCTGCCCCTCCTGCCAGACACAGACACAGCCATTCCAAGATGTGTTGGGACACTGATCTATTCCAGCCTCTGACAGCCACTAAACCATACTGTGAAGTGCCACCTCTCTCATTTCTTCATCACCATCCCGTGCTCTCCAGGGATGGTGTCTCCACCACTGCACTGGGAGGGCTGTGCCAGTGCTCACCCACTCCTTCAGTGAAGAGATTTTTCCTGATATCCAACCTGAAACTCCCCTGTTGTAACTTCAGGTCATTTCCCCTTAGAATCACAGAATGTGCTGAGTTGGACAGGACTCACAGGCATCACTAAAAATCAGCTCCCAGCTCCAGGCAGGACACCCCAACAATCCCACCCTGTGCATCCCTGGAGCATTGTCCAAACCCTCCTGGAGCTCTGGCAGCCCTGGGGCCGTGCC
>VZUI01002792.1:0-10737 GCA_013401135.1 Cettia cetti
AGAAAGAAAGAAAGAAAGAAAGAAAGAAAGAAAGAAAGAAAGAAAGAAAGAAAGAAAGAAAGAAAGAAAGAAAGAAAGGGAACCTGCTAATACAACAATACTTTGTTTTCATGGGAAAAAAAGCAATGAAAATATTTTAAGAAAAAAAGAGCCCTGGAAAAAAAGTTGAATCAAAAGCAATGTATTTGATAAAGATGGAAACATCCTATTACAAAGAAACTGAAGTACTCCAGGTAACACAAATATTTTCAGAAAGTAATATTGGAGTAAGTTGACTAGCTTAAGAGAAACAAACAAAAGGACATGGGATAGTATTACTCAGAAAGAAGCTGAAATGCAGGAGATAAATTACATTAATTTTCATCACACAAATTGCAAGAACCTGGGGATCAACCTGAGTAAGACACAAAAAGAGAGGTAGCTTGCAGAAAAATTATGTAAAAAGGATTAGGAATAGAGAGTGGGAAACAGAGCATAAGTTGATAGCTGAACTGCTACAGGTGTTTCTGGAGACTTTTATATGGGAGAGAAGGATGCCACAATGCTATCCTAGAGAATTTTGCGCTCATTTTGCCATGTGGATGGCAGATAAATCTAGAACCCCAGATCCTGAGACTTTACTGTTTTATTTTCTTCGCACACAAAGATACTCTGGAGAAACCTGAGAGAGAGATTCTTGAATGTACTATGGGCTGCACTTCCAGAAAAAGGAGTAAGCAGGAAAACAGCTGATACAGGATGATGTATCTGCCATGACGGGGGGATGTCAGAAGCAAAGCCAAGAAAGTTAAGGAGGAAGACCTGAAACTCCCTTATGAGGCATTGGAAACCAAACGTACTTACAGAAAATACAGATTTTATATGTACCTGAAAGAAAGACAAAAGATTATGAGGTGATTTCCAGGAAAGTATTACCAACTAGAAGGGGGAGCTGTGATAAGGGCTGAGGTTCAGCCACTCTTGTACAGCAGCACGTACACAACTATGAGGTCTGTTGTGTTACAGGATGTCCTGCAGACCAGGAACAGCCTAATAGCTATCCTGTACCAAGCTGGGCTTTCTAGGCCATGACAGACCAACATTTTATTTAAAGAAAGGGGGAAACTAATTTCTTCATCTACCCAAAGGAAATGTAGCATTTTTAATGGGGTGTTTGACACTGTAAGGAAAAAAAAAACCACCTCAAACCAAACCATGAATAAAAAGGAAGGAAAGCTTTTGTAGAACGACAAATGTAACAATGTGGTGCAGTTACGAGAGTACAGACAGCTAAAGAAAAGGCATTACATAAATAAAATTAGAGAAGAAACAGAGTAAAATTCCTGTCCTTTCCAGGTTAACAAAGCAATTCAGACCCATTTGCAATCAGTCACAAATAATGGCATTCAAACAAAAGATATTTTACATTAGGATACATCCTGACATAAACTTTACACTTAGGTGTGACTTTGGCTTCCTGAATATGGACCAGTTTGTTTTTACAGTTTTTATTAAGTTCATAATACTTCTGTTACAATTATTCCATTTGCATTTCAAAAAATGTGCTATGGAGGGGAAAACAAGAATATCATTCATAATCAGTTCTGTCCCTATAAGTTTAGCAAAATGTTAGGGAGAACACATGGAACCTAGGAAACCTGAGGAACCTATGGAACTTAGGCTGAAAGACAGATAGAGACATGCAGGATCTTCAAAACATTTCCTGGTTTTTATATTAATGGATTAATAAACCAATAATGGGAGGAAGAAATGGATCCAGACAAA
Organism: Cettia cetti; assembly: GCA_013401135.1. Classification (NCBI taxonomy): domain Eukaryota; kingdom Metazoa; phylum Chordata; class Aves; order Passeriformes; family Sylviidae; genus Cettia; species Cettia cetti. The sequence continues at coordinate 1,765 of VZUI01002792.1, forward strand.
GCTGGATCATATTAGCTTTCAACATATTAGCTGAAATGTTGCACTTGTCTGACATGTAGTGGCTATAAATCAAATGAGATATTGGGACTGCATTATATAAATGTGACTATGAGTTCTGTCCTCTTCTTTGGTGAATTAAGGTTTCAGTCATAGTTACTATACGTGAAGAAGTTTGGTCTAGCTGTTTTTGGAAAACAACAGAACACAAAAGTCACATGGTTACTTCAGAGAGGTGTTTTCCTTTAGGTTTCTAGAGACAGGCACAAGAGAAGCCCTCCACTCTCTTCTGTGTGACAAGGTCCTGGTGGTTAACCTTGATCAAAAACATGGTAAAGTAAAACTGCAGGAACTGTACCTGTCCTCCTGGTGAAGGTAAGGAGATTTTTGTTAAGAGGTTTGATTTCTGAATGACAGGTAACGTGCATCAGGCACAAATCAAGTGAATGTAATACTTGGTGTTGAGATAAACTGCTGAGATCCTGTTTGTAAACTAGCCAGCTAAAGATCAAATGATAAAAAAAAAGAGTAACTAAAATATATAGGAGGACTTTTAGAAGGTTCTGAGTCTCAACGTTGTAATTAAAGAGCATTAGAGTGGAAAATGTTGCAAGCAACTTTTATGACTTTGGCAAAAAAATATGTCATATAACACCATCTTCCTAATTTTATTGGGTTAATAAAAAATAAAAGGAGACTGTAAATAAGCAATTAGGTAAATCAATCAATCAATAAAAAACCCACTAACTAACTAAGTATGGTAAAGTAGGGACCACCGTGTTATGAAATGGCAGAACAGGTATACATCTGGAACTGGAAGCTCAGGCTCTGCTTACTCTATGTGCGTGCATTTTGTTCTCCTTTAGTCTAGCCAGGTTATTAGATTTAAGTTCATTTACAGTGATTAAAAAAAAAATTAATTACTTCACAATAAGGATGAATGAGTTATTTACTGTTTTGAGATATTGTAGGAGATGTACTTAGGATCTGAGATCTCTCCAGTCCTCTGGGATTTAGATGGATGATCTCATTAGGTTTAGAGTCACGGCAGTAAGTCCAGAAATATACAGATGCTAAACATAATGCAAAATCTTAATTATTGTTTGCAGTTAATTAAAATGCTATTTTTGTTTGGTTTGCCTCCCTCTGGCATATTCAAGTCCCAATTAATTCTTAACTGTGGGTGGTGGGATTAGGATTGGCAGCAAAACACACCTCAAACAGCCCACCAGCACCATAGGGCTGTACGTGCAGAAGTTCTGCCGAAGCAAAGATCACATTCTTGAGAACTTAGATAAAGGTGGCTATTGTTCTTGCCGCCAAGATTATTTTTATCACATTGTCAACATAGTTGTTAATGTACAAACATGCAGGTGAGATACAGAACACACGAAACCCATAAAAAAGGTGGAGACGTTGTATGCACGTGCAATTAGAGCTCTGGAGATGAGATGTACATAAAAATGCTGAAGGGGAGCAAGTGTTCGCTTGACAGATTAAGGAGCTGGCTGGCACTGTTCCTTGTGGCGAACTGCTTGGTGACATTTATGGCACTAATAAATAAAATTTGTGAGCAAATATCATTAATTGATGTAGTTCAAGGAGTGGCTGTTTGGCATGTTTCTATGGAGGTGGTAATTCAGGTGCATAACCAGAGCTACAGTGAGGGTTGTTTTGTTTTTTTTTTTTTCTTTTTTTTCTATAATGTTGCTGGTTTTTTCAGAGTACAGTGAGATTTTTTGGCTTAGGAGTGCTGCTGTAATTGGTTTCTGGGACTTTCTTGATTTGACCTAATTGGACATTTTGAAAGGTTGCCAAAGTACGCAGTAGGATTTTGCCAGTTTTCCGTCAATGATTAATAAAGCTCATTTGGAGGGTCAATTAGAGTTTCAAAAAGAAGATTTTGCACCAGAGTTGTTATAAAACCAATGAATTCTATTTTAAATGGACAATTTCAATATTGAATGATGAAAAACAGTGCTATAGTGAACAGTAAATGCATTTTTTCTTTTCGAGAGAGAATTTCCTCCCTTCAGGTTATTATTATGTTATTTCAGGAATTCTATAATCAGGGTAGGGAAGCACTTTAATTCTGGTTTGTAGTGATACTTTTGGCAAAATTCAAATTGTTGTTTTTAAAAAATTATTAGACTATTAAAAAGTGGTTTAAACAGGTAAGATTTCCTGAAATGTTTATTTCCTTTTCACAGTGCTTGAAGTTTAAGTATCAGCTTTCTAAAAGTCTTTAGAAAGAATAAGTAACTGCTCTTGGTGTGTCTGAAGACCTAGTGAATTTAAAGAAATGAAGTTTGGAGGAAGCAGGAGCCAGTAGTGTATGCCATCATCAGTTTCTAATCATCCCTGCTCCTCCCCAAGTTCTTGTTTTCATAAAGATAATTTAAGAACAACATGCAAGTGGTTCAGCCTGTCTCTGTGCATTTATAATTTGTTTATTTCCTTGGTACACAAGTATAGATTTGGTGGATTGTTTTTTCTACAGTCAGAGGACTGACTAGGGTGGATAAATTAACAAGCAGGAGGCGCCTGCATGTTGGAATTAGCAACTTATCTGTCTCATCCATTGCTTGTTTGTTCATGTTTTTCTCATTCAGATGTATCCTAAAGAAATGAGATACCCAGCTATTACGGTAGTGCCAGTTTCTAATTTGTTCCAGGAGTTCATAGCCGTGGGTCTGAGCGCATCAGGAAGGACCTGTAGGTGTTTCCATACTACTTCTTATAGCATTTGGGTCATAAGTAAGTTTTTAATCTTAATGTTATTGGGTTTCAGCTGACCGGGTATCTAAAAAAAAGTGTAACGCTGCTATGCTATGCAATGCATAGCTATGCCATGAGTTGCTATACTTAGTCTTTATAAGTCAAACAAGGGCTTTTACTGAGGCACTTCCATCTGCAAAGCTTTATGCACACCAGGTAACACTGCCACTCTGCTGCAGTGCTTGAAGGTCACTTGAAAAGCCAGAGTTTTGACTAAAGTAGGACTCTTCCTTCCTTCTTCTTCCTTCATCTTCCTTCCTACAGAGAGATTTTTTCAAGCTGGCCTCCGAAGTACCTTCTGGGATTCCTGACGGATCAGTTCTTCTAGGGGAAGGAACTGCTTCTTTTGCCGACACTACTAGCATAAATATCACAACATGAAGCCCATAACCACACTCAGAGGATGCTTTTCTCTTGTACGTCAGGCAAATTGAGTTAAATTTGGCATTTACTGAAATATGACTGTTGAAAATCTACCAGCGCTACGTATTACACTGAGCAGGTATATACATTACACTATGTGCTGCACTTGGGGCAAAAAATGGCAAACCATTCTTAACTAGTAGAATTATGGCGCTATCCATTACAACATTTCTGCTAGCACCAGGGTAATATTTCTGTTCCTGTAGTTCTCTCAAGAGAATTTAGGAACCAAAATACTTCCATGAAAACTCTGTGCATATCTCCAAAATCTTCCAGAAATTCAGCTATGAATGGATTCAGGATTAAGATAGTAAAGTGATCTCATTTGTTGCATGTGCTAGGCCTGGTAAAATAAAGCTTAGCAAAATACTGCTAAAGTAAGAGTGAAGGATGAATGGGAAGATTATAGAACATTATTTTACATGGTTTTACTTACTGAAACGAGTAGATGACCTCATCATCTCCAGAGTAGAGATAGCAGGCTTCTACCTTCCGTTCTGAACTTAGTAAAAAGGTGGAATCTCAGTTCCTAGATTTTGTTATTTTTACTCTAAGGTGGAGGTTGTTTTCCAGTGTGTCTATGTTTCTTGCTCTCTTTTCCATAGTAATGATCAGTTATGAGGAACAAGCTGACTTAGAATAGGATGAGCTGCACGATCCCTCAATTAATGCACCCACCCACCTGGTAGTTGAGCTCCATATGGTCTTGGATTAGGAATGAGAGAACTTGCAAAGCTCTTGCTTCTGTCAGGCCTCCAAAATCAAGACTCTCTCGAGTGTGTTTTAGCTTTGCCTCAGAGTAACCCAGTTAAAATTATTCCAACTGAAGGAGCCTTTCCAAGCCCTAATCTTTTAACTGAAACCACTGCAGTTTGGGACAAGGGATCTGGTATCAATAGGACCTCTACACGTCTTCCCAATCCACCTTCTCTCCCAGCTGCATTCACTCTTCATTTGATTCCTCTCAAAAGAGATATCCCTTGTCCGCTGCTGAAAGGGACCTTTGGTGCTGTCACAACCACTTCAAACTAGAGGCTTTTCTGCAGGCCAGTTAACTGCTATTTCTTCTTGCCTGATGGGCTGTCCTTACTAGTGTGCTCCTTGACCATCCCATTTGGTATGAAGGAAAAGCTACAGATCCGAGCTACTGAAGCCTGTCATTTGTCATCTACTTTTTTGTATTAATATTAATTTATTAATGTGAAGTTGCTTCTGATATGTATTTTTGGAAAATCCAAACTAGGTCCTCTATCATGAAATTTGGAGCCATGATTCATTAAAAAAAAAATCATCACAGATGGCACTAGGACAATAACGGTCTTGATGATCTGTTTAGAGATTGTGAAGAATGAACTACTGGTTTTGTTTACTCCAGTAGCCCATCTAGCCCAGTTGCCCTTGGCTGATGAGTAGAAGATGCTTGCAGAAGGAATGGAAGAAATAGAACAAGTGTAGGATTTCGTAACTTCTGGCAGTCAGAGGATATGGGAATTTCCTAAACCAGAAATTTCGCTGGATTGCATCATCATGTTTATTGGGCCATTGATGGACTTGTCAACCATAAATTGTCTGATCTGTTTTGAACTTTCTTGAACCTCCACATCATCCTTTGATAACAGTCCAAATAGCCTTTTATAGTAAAATAGCTTTTGCAATAAAAAGGAGAGCATACACAAATTCCTGTTTAGTCTGAAATCTGGCTTCTGTCTTGGAGAACTGAGACCTGTTTTTCCCAATACTTTCTTGCTGCAATTTAGAAACACAGATCTTAAAAATAATTTTTTGATAAGAATTTAATCTTGTTGTTTTCTTTTAGTTCAGATTTTTTTGCCTGTGTTCATTTGGTTTTGTGGACTGAGCACTCATTTCCTCTGTCATGTGCAACCCTGCATAACTTGAAAAAAACTCCCTGCTGTGTTTTTTCATGACAGATCAAAAAATGGATATGAATGGTGCATTGGAGGTTAGAGTGTGCCTCCAGATTTGTTTCTCTCTCTTTTGCTTTCCTTCTTGTTATTTATTTTTCTTTCCTATTTGTCTCAATTTTCATTAATTTCTCTTCTGTTCTCACACATCCGCTCTGGTTCCCCTTGAATTCTGCTGGTAGGATGGAATTGGATCTATGTACAAAAACAAAGTATTATTACATTAGGTTATTTTTATATTCCGCAGAAACCTTGAAACAGACATATATTACACTGTATTGGAGAGTGGAAAATGAAGAGGAAAAGAAACAGTATATAGTACTACTGCTTTATTTTCCATTTCTTTTTCAGGAAATGGATATTTGCCCCAAAGACTAGAGGATGTTGGCCAAATACCTTCAGTTAACACCAAAATGTTTTGAAGTGTTTCATGGCATTTAGAGAAGATTGGCCTCAGCTAGCATTAATAATGAATGGAAATTAATCTAAAGTCATTGTAGTCACGTACTGTCCATCAGTTTTGTTGTGTGTATAAGCACTGCTTATCCATCATTTAAGAGGGACTCACACAGGATGCTTTCCTGCTGTGCTGACTCACTCCTGGTAGTCTAAAAATTAAAAGGAGCATGTATGCTTCTTGATTTTCACATTCCTTTTAACACTTTTGAAACAAAATGTTTTGAATTCTCTTTGTCTGCCAAAAGGTGAAGTTTTCACTTAAGCAGCAGACCGGAGTAATTTTCAAACTGCTGCTTCACCATGATTGTTTTCATCTTTTATCACCATGTCCTCATGCACTGTAGTACTCAGGAAGTAAGGGGCCTGGGAAATTGCAAATAAAACTTGTATGTCTTGTAAGACCCTCCTTCAGAAAGTGATTAGAGGGTCCCCTGTCCACCAGATAATGTGTGCTAGGTGGTCAAGTGATTCAGCTTAGCTCATGTTTCATTGTGCTCTCTGCCTGCTTGTGTACAAACAAAAATGGAACAGTTGACGTGTGTAGTACATCTGAGAAAAACACAAAGTCATTTGTATCAGAACTGATGTGTCAAACAACCACCCTAAAATCAAAGATCTGTAGAGCAAAACAAACCAACCAGTAACAAGGAAATCTGGTAGCTGATGTAAGATGTACAATGTCCGTTACCATTAGAGAACTCAAAGAAACTAAAGCTCTCCCCTGCCTGCCCAGCCCTGAGGTATGAAAGCCAGACAAAAATTACTTAGGAGGAAAAGTAAATTGAGAGCAATAAAGGATAAAAAGCTGAAATTCATCAAGGTACCAAGTTAAGTTGTTAAAATGCAAAAGAAAATATGTTGAAATATTAATTGACAAGAGTCTTAAGAATCTGTAAAGTGTACAGATTCTCTTCCAGCTCATTGTAGAGCTGGATTACATCCTAGGCACTCCTAGTCCATCTATCAGGCATCTGATGAGGTCAGTGTTAGGTTGCTTTTTGATTGAAGGGAAGTTTCTGACTCCTGCATTTGGGAACAAAGCCATGGGCATAACGGATGCAGTGGGAGATTGTGTTGGTATATGACCTGAACTTTGCTTCTCAGAGAGGAGGAAAATGCTGTCATTACTGTCCTGGTACAAAGTATGTGCTGCCTCCCTCTGCTCCTCTCTTCCTCTTTTGTGCCTGCTCCAGGTCAGGCAGCACAGATACTGCAGGGTTTCAGAGGCTCTTTGCCTGTCCTGCAGTTGTACTGAACCCTCATTTCATGGCTGCTAAGAAAAGCATTTATGTGAATGCATGGTAGTCACAGCACATCCCTGAAACTTGAAGAGAACAACAGGACCTTTCTTTTTGCTAAACAGGAATGCTGTTTCAGGCACTGGGTGGAGGAAGCATTGATAGTGAAAGTTGCAGAGGGCTTAGGGTCCTAGATTTCCCAAATCTGGGGACTTACAGTTCATATGCAAGTATCATCCTCTGCCTAAGCAGATGGAAGGGAAACTGTGGTCATGTGAGGAGCCAGGAGCGTCTGTCCTCATGCAAAGTAGGTGGCTAGAGAAACACTTAGAGATACTTTGACATATCTATTCCAAAAGATACAGGGAATTGGCATCAGAATATAGGAGGAAGCCGTACTGCTCTAATATCCACAAATATTTGCTGTTGCCATCAGTGAATGGCGTTCTGTGTTGGTTTTATTCGATGGGGATGATGACACATTTTAAGGCTCTCATTCTCACCATCACATGGCTTTGTGTCCCTGCATTTTAGTCATTTCAGAGCAGTGCATCACCACCCCACTGGCTCATGCTGTACTCTGTGTTTAGCAGCACATATTTATGACATGGGGAGTGAAGAATGAGGTCTAACTCAAGTCCTTAACTAACCCGTAAGTGAGGGATTAACTGCCTACTGCAATCTTGTTCTAAGTATTAATCACTTAACATTATTTTCATTTTTTTGAAAAGTCTTTCACTGCCTTAGTATGTCAACATTCAAACTGGGTTTGAAATCACAGCTTGAGGGACTGAGGGACTGCTGATACATTAGATGGCCATTGCTGTCGTTAACCTGACAAGGGACTTGTTGTGTTACTTCCTGGGTGAAGGAAAAAGTACTCGTGGATGGGCCACAGCTATCAAGGTTTGCTCTTGCTTTACAAACCTGTCTTCCTGGCTGTGGTAGAGTTAAAAAAATAATTACAAGTTTTTCAAAGGATCACCCACATACACATGGTATGAGAGCTCTTTTCTTTGTTGGTTTCATTTTATTTGTACATGACTCACTCTTGGCAAAATGAGTGAGCCTCATGAGCCTGTAAAAATTCTGTTTGGATTAAATGATTTGCATTAAATGATTTATAACTGCAAGAAGGCTTTAATATTCCTGTAATTCCTTAAGGAAAAACAAACTGATCTTATTCTTTCAAGTAGCTATTGCTTTCACGCCTTTAACTTCAGACGCCATCTTACTCGCTCAAACTGATAGCTGTTAATGAGACTCTGGGTGCTTCTTCCTTGCTTTCCCCGCCTCACAAAGTAGAGATGGGTGGTGGGGATGTACTGTCATCTTTTTCTTAAAACATTCTTCTGAACACGACTGAAGGCCGGGAAACCTACAGCCTCCCAGACCTGCTTGCCTTGCTAAGAGCAAGGAGCAGCATTTATGCTGGCCTGAGGTGGGGTGATCATGTTTCTGAGACCAAATTTACTTGGTTTTATAGCCCAGAGGCCCATCAGTCTTCATTTTCCTGTCAGAGCCGGTGTGCTAGTTACAGCCACCTCATTCCTGCTGACTTCTGCATCGATCAGCTGTCAGTAGGGCAGCTGGGCTACCCAGCTGCCCTCACACCCTGACCCCTTGGTTCCCCAAGCTCAGAGATGTGGGGGCAAGGGGGGAGCTCTCACTGGGCATCCTTGCAGAGAGGAGACTGCCAGCGCCACCGAGGCTGCCGGCACCCTTGGGATAGAGGCCTCGCAGCAGGGTGTGCCTGTCAAAGCCCATGGGAAAAGCATACGAGTCAACAGCGGGACAACCCAGCCGGATGCAGGACGTGCCATCAACAAGCTCTTTAACTTTGTGTTTGCGCAGAGCCGCGGCTGCCCGTTCCAGAGGCTGAGGCGCAGCACAGTTGTTAGCGGGGGCAGCTGCCTTCGGTCTCAGACCACGGGGAATCCTCCTTCTTTCCCGTGCCCGCGTCCCTCTGGCAGGACGACCCGCGGCCACGGGATTTTAACATCCGAAGCAGAAAAGCGCCGCGGTCCCCGCGCAGCGGCTCCCCCGCCGCCCGCAGCCGCTCGCCGCGCCCGCACCTCTCCGCCCGAGCCCCTGGGGCGAAGCGGTCACTGGCAGCGCCCCGGGGCCCGCCCCCCCGGGCAGCGCTGCCGGGG